>JAUCNQ010021790.1:0-13647 GCA_032352715.1 Bougainvillia muscus | reverse complement strand
CATAATATAATTAAGAATTAACAGTAATTATACACCATCGCAATGCTCTGACTAGGGCTAGATCCGCCACTGCATTGGGTAAGCCTTTAAATATTGTTTTATGTTCTTCCTATGTTTTATAGAACTTGCAATGTCAGAAAGTATCGTGCGGATTCAGAACATGTTTTTACCTAGTCACAGCAATGAAATGGAGATTCAAAGCATGCTCAAAAAGCCATTAATTCTATTAGCTTTCTACAGAAAGCTATTAAGAATTAAAACTTTTAGCTCTTACTCGTGTTACTCTGACAAATGCTGAATCCGCCAATGAGAGGGATGTAACAAACCCCTGCAAATTGTATAAAAAAAAGGGAAATAAGAGTTAATTTTAATAGTACTCCGTTTACTCGAACCTCATTGATCCAAGCAACAATATACAAGATTAATTCATTCCAGATGAACAATTCGAGGGGAAACGAATTATCAGCATGGGCGGAGGAAGGGGGAGCTTTAGGGACTGCATCTCCTCCCCCCCAAGACATTTTTTTTGTATTTATTATAATTTATCAGTGACTGCATAACCAAAGTGAAGATCCTTGAAGATTTCGGTACAAGGAATGCCATTTCCGGGGGTCTGTAGAGCTAGAGGTAAAAATTGAAAATTTTCTCGCTTGGCGCAAACCATTGTGGCGCCTCGTGATATCAATAGTTCTCAGCACCCCAACTTCAAATTCGTTGCGCCTCCCATGTATCAGGACAATGAAAGTTAAAAATATTGTTGACCTCATCTAATCTTCTATTCGGTCCGGATTTTATAAAGCCTTTCTTGTCTTTAAACAGCTTTTTTTCTATACTTTAAACCGCGTGTTGTCATAGATGACCAATTCTTCAGTTTGATTTTATCAATAATGACTGCCTTTAACAAATCACACGTCTTTGTTAAAGCAAGCAAGGTAAACTTAAAGCCTTTTTAAAAGGTTTCCCGATGTAAACAAATCCTAGGCACTAATATGTTAATCCCTTAATTACGTCATTTCTGTGACTTCGTCTTCAGAGTTGTTTTTAATGTAACCTAGTAGTGACAGGAGGTACATCAGTAAATATTTAATGGAGAGTCGAAACGATCAATGTAAATTGCATGTATAGTTATGTTTTCCTTTAACAACTTTACCAAACAACATGTAGAAATTTGGAGTTTGTTTTGATAAAATCACTGAACAGTTTTCACGCAGTAATGCAGGGTCGGATCCGAAAGTAGGCAGACACCTGCGAAAAGTATAAAACTGTTAAAATATCTTTGAAATTTTAATGGTTTTACACTTCTTCGCAGGCACTTGCCTGCTATTTTCAAGCTTCTGGATCCGACTCTGAGTGTCACTTCATAAAATTTACGTTAAGGATTTTATTAAACAATCTCTGCTGAAATCTGGAGTTAAACTCCAGATTTTAGTAAATTATTTGATAAAATCATTAAAGGATATCATAACTGTTCATGCAGTGGCTATTTAGTGTTATCTAATTGAACAACCTCTAATTGTTTGTCGGAAAAAACAACGGGTATATACAGGTTATGCTTGGATAAAGTTATTTTTCATGTAAATCTACTCCCCCAAATTCCGACACAAAGTAACACAAATTTCACAATTGATAATTACTAAAGAACTCATTGATATTTTAGACCTAATTTAAAGCCAACCTCGATCCCAGGGCATTTTTTATCTTTCTGATTCTTTGGATAGTCGATACGATATCGACTATCCAAAGAATCAAAAAGATAAAAAATGCCCTGGGATCGAGGTTGAATTTAAAGCGTCAAGATGGTGACTAAAATTTATTAACCACTTATAATTAACAAATGGCTGTTATCCTTTAAAAAGGCTAAATATATTTTAACTTGTCTTGTTTTTACTTTACCCCAAATTATTAAATTATCATTTTAATGACATTTGTTCTCCAATTTATTTGCTTTGTCTAGGTTAAATCCTCGTATTTCCTCAACTCAGATAAAGTCTAGTCTAGATAAATTTCCAATTGACAAATAGGAATATGTTTGCATACAAATGATTTGTGGCAGGTTATTTTTGCAATATATTGAAAAGCATTCCTTACCCTTTTAGTATAACTCACTGCATAAAAATCGGAATAATCCGTTTAGCAACCTTCATCTGAGGTAAAAATTATTAGGAATGAAGCGAATTGTGAAGCGAATTTAAGCGAATTTTTGAGAAGGTTCCTAACTGTTACACCTCACTCACATACCGTCCACAACACAACTTGAAAATCGGAATAATCTGTTCGGTTTACATATTATTATTTGACTTTTAGAACTCGTTTACATGAAGACTTTCTATAGCCGAAATGAACTGTCATGGCTAATGTGATCACAGAAGCCATGGCAGTTCATTTCGCCCGCAACGATTTTCCATGTAAACGAGTCCTTAGAGAAAATCTGCATATGATTTTTTGAAATTTAAATGTTAAATGATCATATGTAATCCGAAATGGATTATCCGGATTTTCACGCAGTGACTCCAGATATAGGAAAAATTATTTAAAGGATAACATTATTTCGTACTAATCCCAATCACAAACAGACTCTCCTTTAATAACTTCTTGAAAAATATGAATTGAGATTTACATATAAGTGCAAACTCGATAGTACTGGGAAAGTGTTTTGCTGATGATGAATGACAGTACCAATGATTCTCTGAATTCCGATACAGGTATTTCAATAGCAAAACACTCATTGGTTAGACTAATCTAAGAAATAACCTAACTTGTCAAGCCTACCATGTCCCTACGACGTTAGGACCGTCCACAAAATTCGTATCGTTAAACGAACCATTTTCATCACAGAAGAAGTGTTTTTGGGCATACTATGTATGCACAAAAACACTCCTTCGGTATGAAAATTGATACGAATTCCCATACGGATTTTGTGGAAGACCCCTTTGGACGTCATTTGTGAAATTGTGTTGACCAATTGGGGGATTTTCCAATAGGACTAAGGGAATAATATTTTACCCCGTTAAAAATTATAACAGTTCCTTTTAAAAAAATTACACTCTCAGTAAACGTACCTAGGTACTGTTATGTTTTCCCAGAAATTTGCATCTGTGGTTTTCAACATTGTTTATTTTTTTTAAGGGAAACTTTTCTATAACTTTTTCGTCTATTTAGCATTAACAGACATCATTAAAAAACAATCTGTTACCATTAGTAACGAAGTGATTAAGTGACGTCATCCTAATTAGTAGAGGACTATAAAACCGTGATATAAACGATGTTATTGCCAATCATTGAAAACGAATTGTCTCATTTGAACAGACGTAACAGACGTGTGCAAAGCTTTCGTACAAGAAGAGCACAGACATTAAACGATATGAGGGTACATTTAAGTATAAATGTTGAAAACAACAACAATAATAATATTAATAATGATAATAATTTTCGAAGTATAAAAGATATTTTGGATACAAGACCGCATGAATATTTTGATGTACAAGGACATTTAAAATGGATTGGTCGTAAAAAAACAATAACAATCGATAAATTTACACGAAAAGAACGAAGAGCTATTATCGATGATGGAACTGATGAAATTGAAATCGAATTTTTCGATATGGATATTGAATTAATCGATTACGCTATTCGAGATAGTTTTGAAGTTTTAATTACGAACGTTTATTTAAAATCGAGTGATGAACACGATAAATTATCAACTTCTATGAGTAGTAATATATTATTTTTATCAAAAGAACGTTCTGGAAGTAACGCATCATCGTGTGATTCTTCAATCGATTTGAACGATAGTACTGAATCATCACCGATAAGTTTAACAACTCCACACACACGTAATTTTAATCGATATTATTCACCGCAAGTTGAACGTAAGTTATCGGTTCCTCCACAAGAAACCTTAACGAGAGCTAGATCTTCTTCTCATTCCTTGTTAACTCCTGCAACAACAATACGAAGGAGTTTTCGAAAAATACGATCATTAACTTTTAGTTCATAAGAAGTTTGTTGGAAAAGTATCAAGAAGAAAAGAAATGGAGGAAAGAAATAATCAGGATTGTGCTCAAAAATGACAAACACTTGTCTGAGCACAAAACTCAAATTGACTAACCCTTGTCTGAGCACAAGACACAAAATGACAAACACTTATCTGAGAATTGGTGGAAAATTTCATAAAGTTGTTTATTCGTATCATTTTTCATCACAGAAAAAGTGTATTTCCGCATACAACGTATGCACAATGACGCTCCCTCTGTAATGATAAAGGTACGTTTTATGAAGGTGGAGTTTTGAGACAAAACATAAAACATCCACAGAATTCCTAAGAATAAATAATCATGATGGGGATGGATACACTGTCCTAAAAAATCTTTATACAAAGTGTGTAAAATGTTCAAGAACACAGGCAACACCAAGACAAGAAACTGCATAACTATCATCAAGAACACATTACGGTTAATAAAACTTGTTACATTAAATTGGTTTGATTTTTATCTAAAAGGAAGTATGCTGGTACAAATACAAAGTATGCACATTTACACTTTTCCTCGGTTGAAAATGATCCAATGTGGTAAAACTAAAGTTTGAGACAATTTTTTAGACCGCTCACAATTTTTTAAACGATATTAGGAAGAAATACTTTCCATACGTTTAAGCCGGATTCACACCAGTTAGGTATCGCACTGAATTCGAGATATCACACTGATGAATCTCGGATTCAGTTCGATAATTTTAGTGCGATAGGAATTATCTCACTGGTGTAAATCCGGCTTTATAAGATAATATTTAAGTACAAAAAAGTTATTCTTCAGTAAATTCCTTCATCGTTCATGTACTTCACCGTTTCCAGTCCTATTCACAGTAATACAATGCAGAATGAGAAATTTTAACTCTTAATTGTTTCATGTATGGTGATAGTTTTAAGAGACCATCACCTTTCATTAGGGACCGTCCACAAAATTCGTATCAAAATTCGTATCAACTTTCAAACAGAAGGAGTATTTTGTGCGTACTAAGTATTCACAAAATCACTCCTTCTGTGATGAAATTGGCTCGTATAACGATATGAATTCTGTGGACGGTCCCTACAGTAATAAGAATTTAATGACTTTGAGTCTCCATTTGATTGTCCTGTCAAGTAAAGGCGTGTTCCGAATTCAACTCTGGTACATTCCCCCTATTACATATTTCATAATGTCGAGACTATATTAATAAGATGGATACCTGAAGTCACTGAATTATCAACTTTAAATAAAATTTCAATGATAACTCTTAATCTAAAAGTCGACTATTATTTTATATAATTAATGTAGGGAGTTTGCGCACAGTCCAGAGACCGACTCAGAACATGCTTTTATTTAGTCACAGCAGTAAGAGGGATACTCAAAGTCATTAATTTTAAGTACTTTATGTATGACAATGGTCTCTAAAGACCATTGTAATACGTAAAGTTATTAAGAACTAAAAATAATTGTGCACCATCGTAATGCTCTGACTAGGGCTGGATCCGCCACTGCAGTCTGATCTAAGATGGCAATACCGTACTTAGCCTAGTCCATATAGACACTTGCTTTCCATCCCGCAGGATGGAATGCTTTCAAGTAGCCTATGTACACAAAGGTGAAATCTTTGATGTCGTCGTAGATTATTAGAGTGTACGTAAACTCCCTAGTAGAGCAAAAACCACAAGAAAAATAGTTGGTCGGATTACAATGAAAACCGTGTGAATTGGACATCATAATGACCGAATTAAATACCTTAATTAATAGACTCAGAACCACAATGAAGTATTTGGTTAGATCATCATAATAAAAATGGCGTGAAAGGCGCGTCATAGTAATCCAATTTATCTGTTCTACTTGTTATTGGTCGATAAGTTCATCCTCTTCCATAGGAAGACATTATGAATCAGATTGTTTTCATAAATTTTCTAATTTTGAAGTATTAATTATAGGATTAATGACCAACTCCGTATAGATAATAAGAATGTGGTCTGCTTTACATTGTATAAGTTATTTCATCCCTTTATTTCACTATGACCTCAGTGGCGGATACAGCCCTAGTCAGTGCAACACGATGGAGTACAATTACTTTTAATTCTTAATAACTTTATGTATGACGCTGGGTCTTTAGAGACCCAGCGTCATACGAAAAGGTATTAGAATTAATGAGCTTGAGTATCCTTCTTACTGCTGTGACTAAGTAAAAGCGTGTTCCGAGTCCGCCTCTGGACGTTGAAATGATCAACCTTTACTTAAACAGTCCTGCAGCATTTTCTGTTTATGTGTTTAAGGGTTCGTCTCTAAAATTCGCTTAAATTTGCTGCACAAATCGCTTCATTTTCACCTCAGATGAAGTGTTATTGTGCATACAAAGTATGCACAATAACACTCCATCTGAGATGAAAATTAGCAGGATTGAAGCGAATTTAAGAAGCGAATTTTCGAGACGGTTCCTTATGTATTTGTTACCATTTTCGAAGAAAGAGCATAAAAAGGGTTAACATTGCGTCATTTGAAGTACAGAAAGAAATTAAAGGAAGGAATGTTAATAGAAGAGAGTTGGATCATATCGCTGTATCTTGAACGATTTTTGCCAAACAACTTGCATAAACATACAGAATATTATTTTTACATCTATTCTTCAGGTTATATGATAATTTTAACGTATGAATAAATAGCAACCTTGTTTACAAACGTTTCTCTTGTTCTTTTGTATCAAAAGTAAAGAGGGCTTGGTGACGAGGTTGTTACACTACATATATATATCGGAACATTTTTTAAATACAGTTTGATAGCGAAGCTTCAGTTGACGTAAACTATTCCCTACGTTGTTTTTATTCAAAGAAAAACAAAATAAAAGGCGGTTTGAGAACAAGCTTAACTTATAATAGTCATAACAGTTAAACAGAGGCTCAAAATCGTTAATTCAGCTAAGAATTAATGTTCCTAGCACTCCATCATAAAGCTCAGATCCAGCACTGAAAATTCCGTTGGTAAGAGGTTGAAACAATTTTTTTTTGTAATGTACGCTTTTGTATATATTGTAAACAACGTTACCATAGATAATTCAACTCATAATAATAATTACCTAATCCATTTCCCATTTCAAAAGCAAACCAGTCAAGTTATCTTGGCACAGGAATAAAGAAACGAGAAGCACAAGTAAAGCTGACGTTTCTGTATTGACGCTCTAAAGATGATTTTTGATCAGATTGTGTGATTAGCACTCAGATCATTCGCTAGAGGTTTGTGCGACTACACGATTTTTCTTTTATATGCACCACGTCTATAAGCATCAGAGGCTCGGATTTGACTAAAACTAAGCTGTTTTTGGTGCGGTCTTCACAAACATTGAGTAAGCACCAGTCAGCCCCATTGAAATTCCCTGGTGTTTATAAAAAAAAGCTCGTATGCTCAGACTTGGGATGAATTTTTGCTCTACTGATTGTTTGAGCTTTTTGCAAATATGTTTTTAAATGATAGTGATTTTTTTTCCGACGGAAAACACTTCATATTATTTTCGTAAGTCAGATTCCACGTTGTATTATTACACAGGATCCTGTTAGATGTCAGATAATGTAAGGATGTTAATCATATATTACATTTATGCAATGTACATCCCAAGTAACCTCGACCCCAGAAACGTTTTTATCGTTCTGAAATTGTAAGAAGATGAGATATCTCCCCTACTTGTAGTTTTAGAAAGATACAAGTTGATATTGCACCAAAGTTATGAACCCAACACTGCGCAAAATCCAACTGTATCCGGACTTTTTTTCAGTCCGTATTCGTCCGTAGTAAGACAGAATACGAGCATTCTGTCTTAATACCGACGTATACGGACTGAACACAGGAGTAGACGGACTGTATAAAGGTCCGGACTTAGCTGGATTTTGTGCAGTACAACAGGTGGCGGGTCCAACCCTAGTCAGAACATCACCACGGAGAACTAGAAGTGATCATTCTTAATCACTTAATGAATAGTTTAGCCGGATTCACACCAGTGAGATAATTCCTATCGCACTGAAATATCGCACTGAACCCGAGATATCACACTGATGAATCTCAGATTCAGTGCGATAATTTAAGTACGATAGGAAATATCTCACTGAGACCCAAAATCCTGTATTAAGTATATAAAAATGAATGGCTCCCAGTCCCAGTCTCCACTACTGCTGTGAATAGGTAAATGCAGGCACTGAATCCGCCTCTGCCGAAGTTATTATCTTCTTAAATTGACATTCTGCATAACTGCATGAATAATTTCTACATTTATGTCGGTTGCTTATAATGAAAATCAAAACTTTTCATATACGTAAATTCTCTTTTCTTGGTTAGTCGTTTTGGTGTTGGGCAAAGGGTCCCGGAAAGATCACTCCATATATAACTTTTTTTCTTCTCACAATCAAACTCATTCGCAAGGCTAGACAAATGACCCTGGAAACGAGGTTGGATTCTCTCAGTAAATAAAAGCATTTCAGAAAAGAAGTTCAAGTAAAACACTTACGACGTTTCAACAACGGACGAGTTACTGGGTTATTCCATTGCTAAGTTACATTAGTGATTGATTGCAACAATTAAATTTGGTAATGTCATCCGGTGTGAAGGATTGGTTAACATCTTAATTATCAAAACATTTGCACAAAATTTTGATAAACGGAAAAGACAAATTTCCGATGAGTTCAAATGTTAAAGTTCGATAGTAATCATTATTATAAAACGCAAGCGTACTTTACATATTTTGAATTTTTAACAGTTATTTTACACCAATGAAATTAATTTATGTGGAAATCTTGTGATGAGAGTAGTGTGACAAGTTATGCATGTGTTGTTTTTTAACGATCTTATCATGATCTTATCAACCAACATATTGAAATTTGGAGTTTTACTAGTGTTACTCCAGGTTTCACCAGATTGCTTGATAAAAGTATGAGTTTTTATGCAGTGTCAGAGCAGGGCCGTCGAAAAGAGGGGACTATGGACACGTTTATATGAAGACTTTCTATAGGCGAAATGAACTGTCATGGCTTCTGTGATTGGTTAAATTTTTCCGTTGGAAAAATTTAACCAATTACAGAAGCCATGACAGTTCATTTCGCCCGCAACGATTTTCCATGTAAACGAGTCCTATATAAACTTGCTTTCATACCGCTATAGAAAGAAAATCATGAAAAGTTTATTCTCTGTAACATTTCTAATAAGAAACGTCTAAGAAACTTTTCTAGTAAACTTAAGGTAAAACGTTAAGAAACTGGCTAGAGACCCCAAAGCTGCGTTTCTTATAAAAAAAAGGTTGCACATTGGTTTTCTGTGGAGAAATATACTACTATAAACTATAGTGGGCCTCTGGTTTCCCTAATTTGAAATAGATTTCGACGTCCCTGCAGAGAGTATCGTGCGGATTCAGAACATGCTTTTACCTAGTCACAGCAATGAAATAGAGACTAAAAGCATGCTCAAAGTCTTTAATTCTAATAGCCTTATGTATGATCATCATCATACAGAAGGCTATTAAGAATTGAAACCTTTATCTCTTCCTCGTGTTGCTCTGGCTAGGGCTGAATCCGCCACTGAGAGGTCTTAATTCTTATTGGCTTAATGTATGGTGATGGTTTCAAAGACCATCATCATGCATTAAACAATTACAAATTAATAACTTTGAGTCTTCTATTGCACTGTTGTGACTAAGGTAAAGCCATTCTCGTTTCCAGAGTCTCTCCGCTATTTTAAAGAAATTAGCGGAGAAGCGCTGGGAACGAGGACGAGCTAAAGCACGTTCTCAGTCTGCCTCTATTCAGAAGGGAGTTATTTTTTGATGCAATGACTTCTGAAGCGTTAATTAAGTCCTATATCAATATGCTGATCATAGAAACATACATCATGTTAGATCCAGTTGTCTTATAGCACAACTGTGTAATGACGTTATCTAGATATCCTGTCAGCTAAGAACTAATCAACAAGAGATATAATTTCATTAACGATGCTAATTCTTCTGATTTACTTATTGCCAAGATACTAATTAGTAAACACGTGGGCTGCTTGTAGTTTAATCTGTTAAACATGAAGGTTGCTCCGGAAGTCAACAAAAGATTTAACTTATATTTTGACGTCATTAATTCTTTACTAATCAAGTAGCTTAGCACTTAAGGATTTAATATTAGTCAGTCAAAGGATAAGGGGCAGTGTTTAGTGTGTGAAATTATGTCTAGCTTAGGAACTTTTTACCCTGCAGTTATGACGTGAATAACACTTGCCACTGAAGATATTGACTGGTCAATAATTCTTTAATGGAGATTTAGTTTGTTATTTCAAGGTAAAAGCCTTTTAGACAACCTCGTTTCCAGCGCAGCATAGTTTATCTATTTTCGATTTGCAAGGTGAAGTGACCCCCAACAAAAAAAATAAGTATTAGTCAAAGCATTAGGGAAACACTGCACAAAATCCAACTGTATCCGGACCTTTATACAGTCCGTCTATTCCTATATTCAGTCCGTATACGTTCGTATTAAGACAGAATGCTCGCATTCTGTCTTAATACGGACGAATACGGACTGAAAATAAGTCCGGATAAAGTTGGATTTTGTGCAGTGAAGTTTTAAATTTATAATGACATATAAATTAGTCCTTCATGCATGAATTTACGTTTGGATAAGAGACTTTTTGTTATCTATATTCTGCAGTTATGACGTGAACATAAACCATTGCATACACATGCCATTGACTGGTCAATAATTCTGTAATGGGGTAGATTGCTGACTATCATAAGTAAGGCAAATGAAATACAATAAGATTTGGAGTAAATCTGTTAATCCAGTGGAGGTGTAAACTAATAAGAAATCAAACATTTCACTTTCCATCGTGATGGTTTGACCAGTGGTGGATCTAGCCCTAGTCAAAGCATTGCGATGGTGTATAATTACTGTTCATTCTTAATTATATTATGTATGACGCTGGGTCTTTAGAGACCCATCGACATACATAATATAATTAAAATTAATGACTTTGAGTACTCCACTTACTGTTGTGACTAAGTAAAAGCATGTTCTAAATCCGCCTCTGTTGACAATGAATCCGTTGGTCTTGCACCCTTGAGATAAGCTTTGTTATCCTTTAATGAAATTATCAAACAACCTGAAGAAATCTGGAGTTTTAACTGGTAAACATTACATATTATTATGTAATCGTTACATTATCGTTTAATTATCGACGTATCATTTTTTGACCTAACTATTATTGGACGCATTCTTTCCAACATTTTAGACTTTCGTTTTTACGAGTTTCCCACGGGAAAATGATTAAACTAAAGGCTATGAAGTTAGATCTAACTTCATAAAAGGCACTCTTCGTTTTTCCTTTGAGGCGAACATGTCGATTAGAAAACATAGATTGTTGCACAGTGCAGGCAATCCAAGTGGCGGGTCAAGTCCTAGTAACAAACATTACGGTGGAGCAAAAAAGTTTCAATTCTTAATAGCTTAATGTATGATGATGATCTTAAGAGACCATCATCATACATAAAACAATTAAAAATTAATGACTTTGAGTCTCCATTTTACTGCTGTAACTAAGTAAAAACTTAGATCCGCCTCTGAGTTATATGAATTCCCAACGTCATATGAGTTGTCTCTGATCTCCCTTATGTTATAGCATTGTACAACAAAAAAATGGAAACAATGTACTTGACATTCTCTCCCCCTCACCCTGTTTCAATGTTGTTTTTGGTATTTTTGTTGTATCCCAACATTGATACAGGGGGTGAGGAGATCTGGGACCAAGGAATGATTTGTCTCATTCTTTTTGTCCGCGATTGTAAGTGGATTAACTTTAAATCAATGGAGCATCCCTGATGTTTACCTTTGAGAGTTTATTGCAGCTAATCATGTTAATTGGATGACTAGTTGATTAAAAGATACGTCGTCAAGGAAAACAAAAAACGGGTGCCTCTAAAACTTTGTGCATCCCATGTTTCACTGTTGTTACTGATTCATTCAGTACCGAAAGCCGCTGTGGTTGTTAATCATTGTTCAAATTCTGCTACTTCTGATTGGTAATCACCTGCATCATCGGCACTTAATGAGCTAACAACATTAGCTTGGTAATTTCCTTGGCAACTTCTTTGGCGGGGTGTATTTTTTACTGTTCGCAAATTGTTTCCAATCAACCTCGTCCCCGGAGCCTCTTCGCGTTTTGATTGGTTTCAAATGACACTCCTTTTGAAAAAGGCCACCTTTACATGGAAGTTCCTGTACATTTTCATTCAAGAGAAGTGTGTCAGCAAAAGAGACTTCTTCTGTGATGAAAATAGTGTGATTAGCGATGGCAGTTTTGTGGACGGTACCTTAACAATTCGATGGCCAGGCTATATTTTAGACGTAGCAAAAACGTTGTTAACTCATTCAGTGCCGAAATAATTGCTGGTACTTATTTTTGCGAGTGGCGTTTTGACTGCATTTTGCTAGTATTTATTTTTGCGAATTCAATATTTCTGAATTTTTGCGAATTCGATGTTTTCATTAAAAAAGGTGTCGATTTAGCTTTTAAATGCGGAGTTTTTATAGAAAATAAAGCAAAAGGGTATTAAAGGAGAAGAATAAAACTTTTGCGGGTATTTATTTTTGCGAATCGCTAGTATGGCAACGTTTGAGGGTATTAACTTTTGCGAATTTGACCAAAATTCGCAAATATTTATACCCGCAAAATGTTGTACCAATAAGGTACCTTCTCATTAATTTTTTGCACACGATTGTAGAGGCTAATTAGATTGGATGGAGCAAGACAGACAGTTTTTCACCGACGGAATCACACTCTTATAAAAACCACCGTTCAAGTCGGATTGCACTAAGAGTAACCGTTATGTGGAGGTTTGAATGTATTAGAATGGAGGTCAGTATTTCAAAATAACGAACATAACTGATAAATTCATTTCTGTTGCAGAACTAATGATCTTGTTTCTCGACACACCATTAGCAACCATATCTGTTACAGAACAGGATCATCTCCACATTTGTTACAACAAATGATTTCGCTCCTAGACATAGGATTAGCAACCGCATCTACTGCAGAACAGAACAAATGATTTTGATCCTGGATTAGCAACCGCATCTATTGCAGAACAGAACAAACAATTTTGATCCTGGACACAGGATTAGCAACCGCATCTATTGCAGAACAGAACAAATGATTTCGCTCCTGGACACAGGATTAGCAACCGCATCTATTGCAGAACAGAACAAATGATTTTGATCCTGGACACAGGATTAGCAACCGCATCTATTGCAGAACAGAACAAACGATTTCGCTCCTGGACACAGGATTAGCAACCGCATCTATTGCAGAACAGAACAAACGATTTTGATCCTGGACACAGGATTAGCAATAGCATCCATTGCAGAACAGAACAAATGATTTCGCTCCTGGACACAGGATTAGCAACCGCATCTATTGCAGAACAGAACAAATGATTTTGATCCTGGATACAGGATTAGCAATAGCATCCATTGCAGAACAGAACTAATGATTTCGCTCCTGGACACAGGATTAGCAACCGCATCTATTGCAGAACAGAACAATTATTTTAGGTTCCTCCCCTTATGTACAACCCGGTACAACAAAATAAATACTACAGATTTCGGAGAAATTGGTATTTCGT
>JAUCNQ010021679.1:0-13653 GCA_032352715.1 Bougainvillia muscus | reverse complement strand
CTCGATATTTTAGAGATTTGTTACATATTTACCGAACAGATATTTTGAAGAACACCTCTGGAGGGATGCTTCCGTAACTTCTTACCAACACTTGCGTTCAGGTTCTTCTCTTTATATCAACATAATCCTCTCTTGGATACAAGATTTAACTATCATAACAAAGTCAGCAACACAAATAAAACGATCACAAAGTTTATCCTTCTTTAATTTTAATTCGAGAAAAAAACATCCCAATAAGAAGCCATTTTTTAATCCATAAAACACAATTTTTTGAACGCCATTAATAATAAGAGAGTAAATGAGCCAATGTAATGTTTTTTTTTTAAATATTGTCTATAAAAATAGCCATTCATATTTCTTGTGGTGTAGTTTTACCCCTTGAATATGCGTACACAGTAACTACATTAATGGTATTTATTTTCGCGGGTACTAATTTTCACGAGATTTTGTGAATTTAACCATATTCACTAAATTAAATACCCGCGAAATGTGCTAAACAGTCAATCCGCGAAAATAAATACCTACGAAAATATCTTTTTGAAAGGGCTTTTATTCAAAGCAAAAATTTTGACAACCGACTTTAATAATAAAAGTTAACTGCTTCAAAAAGTTACTTTTTTGAAAGATTGTGTAAACTTTGAAGCAAATCTGAATCGTCTAAACTGCACAAAATCCAGCCGTATCCGGACCTTTATACAGTCCGTCTACTCCCGTATTCAGTCCGTATACGTCCGTATTAAGACAGAATGCTAGCATTCTGTCTTAATACGGACGAATACGGACTGAAAAAATGTCCGGATACAGATGGATTTTGTACAGTGCTATAGCTAAATAGCTTATCATTTTTTTTCTCTTGTGAAAGTTTTGGCTCCTAAGCTAGCTACAGTACAGTACACAGAAAGTTTTTCAGTGCAAAGTTTCACTTTATAAAATTAGAGTAGAGACAAAATACAAGAATACAAGAATAGTTTTAACTAAAAACGTGGAACATTCTAGCTAACTTCTGTATGTAGCTGTTGGATATATAGCTGTAGCACTTGGTTATATAGTTAACTGGCTAAAAAGGTAGCTAGCTAAAACTGTGGTAGTGTGTAGCTAAACCTTTGAAAATATTACATGCTCACTGTTCGTCGGTCGCCATGTGTACAGTGCAAATTAGGATATTGCCGCCAGACATTTCCCCCGGTTTACAGTATTACTACTTGCTACGCTACGCATTTGCCGAGCTAAATTTATATCGGCGATCCGAGGACTTACTGTAGGAAGTTCACGTGATACTTGCCAAGTGTCCACAGGCTGTCCCTCAAACTTCGGTGTCGTGCGAGATTGCCGTGAATCCCGTTTTCCCTGATTTTCCGTATTTAACGTGTAGGACAGGCTAACAGGCTACTTAATAACTCGACATAACAAAATTAGAAATAAGCTAACGTTCAGCACTGTATATTGCAATAATACTTTACCTTATGTCCATCACTTGAACCTATTGAATCACATCGTATAAAAGCGTTAGCAAACACAGTTTACTCCCGGTAAATGGAACCTTGATGGGACCGACGGAAATGGTTCCATTTAACGAATGTTTCACTTATCCGAAGTCAGCAAGGAGGCAATGAAAACCACGGGACGGATGTAAATGGTTCCACTTAGCGACAGTAGCACTTATTCAAGGTTCCGCTTATCGGGATTTCACTGTAGCCATAAACAAGACATACATAAAACTGATCATTTGAATTGAAAAAAAAATAAAAATCGTAAAACTCTAAATTTAAGATAAATAACATGTTGTAAAACGGAAGACGTGTTAAAAACACAAATGTTTCCTATAGTCTAAGAGTAGATTTGTCTAGATGTATTGGAACAACAGCAGTGCCTGATTCAGACCTACTCAGAACCCAAAAGATGGAGAATAAAACTTGTTATCCCATATTAGATACCTAATGGTCGCTCATAGGCGGATTTAGAACATGCTTTTACCTAGTCATAGCAATAACGGAGACTCAAAGTCATTAAATTTTAATTGCTTAATGTAAGATGATGGTCTCGCTTCTAGTTCTCCTTGTCGATGCTCTGACTAGGGTTAGAAGTCAATGCCCTTTTCATTGCTTTGAATTTCATTTTGGAAAACATTAGGTACTGTTTATGTTTTTACGTTTTTCCTTTTTACGTTCTATTATAATAATCATTTTAACTCATTCAGTGTCGCAAGCCGCTCTGATTACAAATCATTGTTCGAAGTCGAACTGAAATGATACTTTACAGGAAACTTCCGCACGCAATGATTTAAGTAGATATGCATCAATAAAATTTCGTTTTATAAGCTCGTTTTATTCCTATCTTCGTCCATACTTTGTATGTGCAATGACACTTCATCTGATATAAACAATTAAACGATTTGCGAAATGAATTTTAAGTAAAGAATCCAAAACGTAATGTGGTCTCATTTAATATCAACCCTCAATGGCGGATCCAAAGCTAGTCAGAGCAACACGACAAGAGCTACAAGCTTTTTCTTTTATAAGCACCACCAGAGACTCAGATTCGACCAAAATTAAGCTGTTATGGCGCACTCTCTTAACAAAACTGAGTAAGCACCAGACATCCTCAGTATAAATTCCCTGGTGCTTATAAAAAAAAGAGGCGTGTAAACTTTTTAATTCTTAATAGCCTTCTGTATGATGATGGAGCTCATCTTCATACAGAAAGCTATTACAGTTAATCACTTTCAGTATGCTTTGAATCTCCATTACAGTGCTGTGACTAAGTAAAACCGCGTCCTGAGTCGGCCACTGACCCTTGAATACCTAATACAGGGTTGGATTCAGAAATTTTATCGCTTGTTTTATTTGATATTATATTTGTGAATATTTATACAGGATTGGGACTGAGTAAGTAGTAGAGTATAGTACTTGTTATAGTACATACATATCATCATCAGATCGATCTAGCTCGGATATCCATGACATTCTATACTGCCCAGCATTAACGTTGGCAGGTCTTCAGGGACGCATTCTTCATTTGAGCATAGTTGGTCTACAAAGGTTTTAGCAGGACGACCTACACGAGTGTGGCCGTGACTGGGTGACCATATCAGCAGGTCGCTAGCGTCTTTGACGAAATATGACTGAAATAGGTGGTTGATCACCATATAGATGATTCTTTGATGGGTGTCTTTCCCATGAAATATTAAGGACAGCTCTAAGCATTCGAGTGTATGTTCCGTCAAGCTTGGTCTCTAGGGATTCTGCTAAGGTTCAGGCTGTGGCACCGTTTGTAAAACTGAATCTACAGTGGCTCTAAAGATGCTTCATTTCAAATTCTTTGGTAGATTTGATTTCCATACTGAGTAAAGTTTATTTAGGGCTGTCCATGCTTTGGTAATCCTGATATTGACATCTTTGTTAGGGGAGGAGATTTCCCTGCCAAGGTATGTAAATGTATCAACTGCTTTAAGCGACTTTCCTTCTACGTATTAATGGAACCTTCCTGATTATAGGTGATGAATTTTGTTTTGCCGGCGTTTACACGGAGCATTCTCTAGGCTGTGCAATAGTTTAGTTGCATTTAAAACGGTGTCCGATATAAGGGCAAGATCATCATCATCTGCATAACCTGCATCTGTATTTTTTTACAGCTGGGTATCTTCTTGTTCTTCTTTCTGAGAGAGTGAACCCATGTCTCTTAGTTTGTCGAGGGAAGTGCGAAGTACATAGTCCAATGTAATGACAAAAAGGAAAGGTGCAAGTGTGTAACCTTGTAGAACTCCAGCATGTATGTCGAAAAATTCGGTATCTCCATCTGGTGATCTAACCAAGGATTGGGTGTTGTAATACAGCATCTTGATTGTTGACACTGTTTATTCGGGTATTCCATAGGCCAGTAGTATGTTTTTCATTTTTCTTCTGTGTATAGAGGTAAAAGCCTGGGAAAAGTCTACAAATAGTATGACTGCTGGTAGATTCTTTGCCCAGACGCCTTCCGTAATGCGCTGAACAGTCAAAACTTGGCCTATAGTTGATCGTTTTTTCTGAATCCATTTTGATTTCTGCGTAACAGCTTCTCAATTTCTGATTGGATGCGATTTAGTAGCAAAAAATTGTAAATTTTAGCTGCAATGGCTGTCAAAGTGATGTTTCTGTAGATTTTGCTGAGCCGAAGATCTCCCTTTTTTGGACAGAGAAGAATGCATCCCTTAATCCATTTGTCTATTCTTTGTTGATGGTAAACTGAGTTGCAAAATTCCAGGAGAATATCATTGAATGCCTGTGTTTTTCAGACCCCAGATGGGATATTATCTAAACCTGCTGCTTTTCTGCTCTTGGTGGTTTTCTGAACATGTTTATGTTCTTCTGTTATAAAATTGCCAAGTTTAATATTTAGAGTTTGGTCTACTATTTTTCTGCTTTCTCATTTGATATGGTAGGAGCCTTACCAAGAAGGTTTTGAAAATGCTCCTTCCATTTTTCAAGTCGTTCCTTTATGCTGTCAGCTTTTAACTGTGGCTTGTTCGTAGTTTTTCTGCCACTGATCCCGTTGACAGTTTTCCAAGCAAGGGCTGATTGTTCATTGGCTGTCGCTTGATTCCGTGGATCTTACTTTCTATGTATTTTTGCTGCTCAATTTCATATCATGTATTGGATCATTTTGTGCAATTTCAAATTGTTATAGGAATTATTAGGGGTGATCGTCTCTATTGAGTGCCTTAAACCGATTTCTGACTGCAACAGTGTATTGATTTCAGATCTTCTTGTTTGTCATTAATACAGTCCAATCAAAGGATGAAGTTGTTGCTGATTTTGATTTGTAAGCTCGCAGACTGAGTCGTATTTTTGATGTAACGATTCTGTGATCTGAGCTTACACCCTCAAGTGTTGTATGCTTCTGTATTAATGGCACCGTTGACCCATTTCTTATTTCTGAACATGTAGTCCAATTGTGCCTTCGCACCGTTTGGGTAGATTTAGATTTTTTCAATAGAAATTTAGAATTCAAGCAAACAAGTTGGTTTTCAAGTATGAAGTGCAAGGTATTACCCATTTCGATTGGATCGTAAATGAGAAGAGAATTTGTGATCTTCACAGCGATCAATTTGATAATTCATATCTCCGCTAATTAAAAGAATATTATGATTGGGTATTTGTCTAACCAAAGAGGAGAGCTCCTGGTAAAAAAGATGAAACTTCATTCTCTTCCACCAAGTTTGTTGGTGAGTAGCAAGTAATGATTGTTGTTTCAGGGTTTCCATTAAAGGTGGCAATAACAATTCGAGGATGGGTTTTTTCAATGGTATTAAGTCACTTCATGGCAACAGGACTGGGTAACATATCAACGCCTCCGATGGTAGAGCTTGTTGAGTTTTCCAGGAAGTGGCTGACACAAAAGTCGAACCTTCAGTCAAAACGTGATATTTTAGTTCAATGTCTTGGTGAAAGAATAGATGTTCTTGGATACCAATGACCTGTATGTTATGATCAATTGCTTAGGCTACTAATTCTGGCAGTTGATTACTTGTGTTAATAATGCATACATTAAAGGTGGAGATCAATGTTGTTTGTTTGCACGTAATAAGTTTGTTGTGGCTTTGTAGCTGATTTTTCGGACACGGAGCCAGACCTTGAACATCAGCAGAACGCGCTTCTTGTTTGACCGCGAGACGAGCGATACGGGATGTAGTTCTGGAATTTGTGGAATTTGCGTATGTCATAGTTATGTTTCGGTAGCTGAATACCAATCTATGGTCGTCAGTTCTTTAAATGGTTTAAGTATCAGTTTCACCGATAGGTTTCCCAGACCGAGATTTCACTGGCATGCGTGATTGGCTCTGCAATAATGGTTGAGTAATCCAAACACAACGTTGGTTATGTGTCGCGCTTGTCAACTGACTGCCATCCTGCATTCCGATGGCAGTTTGGTCTGGAGTTGCCTTCTCTTTAATGTGCAAAATAGTGTACATCAGGTTTTATGTCAGAGTTATCCTTCTCCTAGATGAATTGTCTTCACTACGACTGAGGAGCCTCGTCTGCTCTTCACGTACTGACGTCGTTCATATGTAAAGCAAGGTATACCAAAACGAAATGTTAACTATGTCAAATTCAAAACCAAATGTTATATGTACAAGGCGTTAACGGAGTCAACTTTAAAACCAAAAGTTAATGATATAAATTGCCAAACAACGAAAATAACTGAGGCCTTGAAAGTCCCAAGATTGAAAGTACTACTTACCTTAATTAGACTTTGCCTATTTTTATATCAAAAACAACAGTTAATGATATCAGATCTCAATCAACGAACTAACTGAGCATGGCTTAGTGGCGAAGTCATCGGATTTGTAATGTGATGGTCGAGGGCTCGAAACCCGTGCTCGGCATGCTTGGGATCATGTCTGAAAAGGGGTTCCTCGGGTCAGCCCATACCATGTCAGGGATTTTGGGTAGATGGTTCACAGTGATCATTGGGTGTTGCAGGAGGTTCTCTAGGTGAGCACCTACCCTTCAGTGGGTCGTGTCGCTCTGAAGAGCATTAAATACTCCAGGGCCATCAACTTAAGCTGTGGTCCCTCCTGGAAATAAGTTCCTCAAACTTTCGGAGGTTAACCACGTTAAAGATAAAACTCACGCCTTGAAAGTGCCAACATCTATAGCACTGATTACCTCAATTAGACATTTACTGTTTTAATTTCAAAGCCAAAGGTTACTTGTACAAGGCGCAGACTGCGCTAATATCTTAAGCAAGGTATGCAAGCATAAAATATTAACTTTGTCAATTTCAACATCAAAGGTTACGTGCACAAGGCGTTAACTGTGTCAATTTGAAAACCAAAGGTTGATGATATAAATTGATTACCTCTATTAGACATTGCCTGTTTTCGTATCAAAACCAAATAATACCTGTACAAGGCGCATAGCGCCTTAATATCAAAGGCAACGTATTTCAGCATAAAACATTAACTATTTCAACTTCAAATCCAAAGGTTACCTGTGCAAACCGTTAATCGTGTCAATTTTAAAACCATAGGTTAATGACATAAGGATATAAGTTGCTAGTCAATGAAACTAAATGGCGCCTTGAAAGTGCCACCCTTAAAAGCACTAATTACCTGAATTAGGCATTGACTGTATTAATATTAAAACCAAAGGTTACGTGTACAAGGCGCTGACCACTTTCATATCAAAAGCAAGGTATACAAGCACAAAACATTAACTATGCCTACCTCAAAACCAAAGGTTACCTGTACACATCATTAACTGTGTCAATTTCAAAACCAAAGGTTAATGACCTAAGTTGCTAATCAACGAAACTATTTGCAGCGTTGAAGTGCCAACATCAAAAGCACTGCTTACCTGAGTTAGGCATTGACTGTATTAATATCAAAATCAAAGTTTACCTGTACAAGTCGCTGACCACGTTAATATATAAAGCGAGGTATACAAGCACAAAACATTTTCTAGGTCAACTTCAAAGCCAAAGGTTGCCTGTACAAAGCGCAGACCATGTTAATATCAAAGGCAAGGTATACCAGCAAAAAACATTAATTATGTCACCTTCGAAACCAAAAGTTACCTGTACAAGGCGTTAACTGTGTCACTCCAACTTCAAAACCAAACGTTAATGACATAAGTTGCTAATCAACGAAACCAACTGAGGCATGGGAGCCAATATCAGAAGCACTGATTACCTCAATAAAGACATTGGCTGTATTAATATCAAAACCAATGGGTACCAGTACAAGGCCCTGACCGCGTTAATATCAAAAGCAAGGTATACCAGCTAGAAACATTAACTATATCAATTTCAATTCAAAATATTACCTGTGAAAGGCGTTAACTGTGTCAACCTTAAAACCAAAGGTTTGTGATACAAATTACCAATCAGCGAAACTAACTGAGGCCTTGAAATTCCAAAAATTTAAAGCTCTGATTACTTCAATTAGACATTACCTGTCTTCATATCAAAACAGACCGCGATAATTTCCAAAGCAAGATATACCAGCTTAAAACATTAACCATGTCAACTTCAGGACCAAAGGTTACCTGTACAAGGGGTTAACTCCATCAACTTCAAAACAAAAAGCTATTGACATAAGTTGCTAATCAACAAAACTAACTGGGGCGTTGAAAGTGCCAACACCAAAAGCACTGATTACCTCAATTAGACATTGACTGTATTAATATCAAAAACAAATGTTACCTATACAAGGCACTAACCCCGTTATTATCAAAAGCAAAGAATACTAGCGCAAAGCATTAACTACCATGTTGGCCCTTTTTAGCTTGGACTTTATTGGCGTTAATCTCGACCTCTTGGCGTTTTAATGGCCGGCGTTATAGGGGCTGGCATATAACTCAGTGTAGTTAAGGAATTAAAATTTAACAAGGGGGTATAAGTAACTACCTGATTTTTTTCTTGAGAACCATTCTTCGTACTTAGCTGCACCTCCTTCCAAAATATTGAATTTTTAAATGACGGCATTAAGGAGATATCGCAGTTTAAATTTTCTGAGACGGCGGTAATGCATGAACTTCAAGGGTAATAAAATAAGCATTTTCAATTAAAATCAAAATTGAATTTAAACTGTAACAGTAATGAAATTTTTCTTTAATTGAATTTTTTGTTTGTTTGTGATACACCCTATTTCGGAGTCACAAGACCCAAAATACCACAAGAAGGGGGATTAAATTTTGTATCACTGTGCTCTTGCCCACTAAACGTTTAAGTGTAGGAATTAATTCTGCATCAGTAGTCAACTGAACATTGTTGGTCTACATTACCGCTCGGCTTTTGGTGCAAATCACATTTCCTTTCTCGACTTGCAGAAGACTAGTTAACTTTGTCATACTTTTACCCCCGGATGATACAAAACTGTCTATATAACTTTGTGGAAACACGTGATTTGACCAAAAGCCGGACGGCAATGGTATTTAATAATAATTTTGAGAGTTTTCAACCCACTGCAATCGTTTTTAAATCAAAATTCAGTGAACACGGATTATTCTTATCCTTAATTACACTAGTAATTAGGGCCGGAGTAATAAGGGCCAACAAGGTATGTCAACTTCAAAACCTAAGGTTATCTGTACAAGGCGTTAACTCTGCCAACTACAAAACCTAAGGTTAATAATATAATTTGCCAATCAACGAAACTATCTGACGCCTTGAAAGGGCCAACATCAAAAGCACTGCTTACCTCAATTATACATTGACTGTTTTAATATCAACATCAAAGGTTACCTGCACAAGACGCTGACCGAGTTAATATCAAAAGCAAGGTATAACAGCACAAAATATTTACTATCTCGACTTCAAAACCAAAGGTTACCTTTACTAGGCGTTTTATATAAGGACCTCGAACCAACACCATTCAAAAAGTTTACTCACTATCCGTCATTGTGCTTGAGAAGGGTAATTGGTCTTTTTGAAACCTTGTACCTAGGGCCGTTTTTCTCAAAATCAAAACGAGGAAAAACAGTACGAGGTTGATCTTTTTGCATACTGTATACTTTTCCCCGTTTTGTAATTGCTGCAACGTTTTATCATACTTTTGCCCCGTTTTTTAATACTTTGTAATATTAAAGCTGCTACGTTTTGTAATAACAATTTTGCCTCGTTTTGTTATTTTTAGCTGCCACGTTTTGTAATAGCACCCTTGCCACGATTTGTAATGAAAATTAACAAGTCTTGACAATTGTAACTATGACTATGGAAAACAGCAGGTATCCCAAAATGGGAATTAGAAATAAATAAACGTGACGTCATGATGACATCGTCACCAAAACTCAGTAAGAGTATTTGGTAATGAGACTTGTCAAACTTGTCTGGAATATTCATCTGAGGTGGGAGATTAGATGCATACTGAAAGTAAGTGATGTCATTAAGCAAATGACGTCATAATGACGTCATTGAGGAACAGACTTTACTTTTGAGTGGGTCTTGGATACTTGGTTATAAAACAGAAAACAAAAGTTGATACCCAGGAATATATGTTTGAGAAGAAAAAATATGACGCCATATGACGTCATGGTGGCATCTTGGTTCAAATCTAAAATGGGTATTTACTGCTGAGGGAGGCTAATAAGCTTGGTCCAAATGGGCCAGACGTGGAGACAATACTCTTAGGCTTATGATAGTAGAATTGATAGACAATGATGTCGTGAAGACGTCAATAAATATATAATGTCATGATGACGTCATTTACGTCATTCATTTAATTGAGAACGAATTTAACCGTTGCCTGGAGTGAGACTTAGATACTTGATTACACAACAGATTACAACGGGTGATACCTACGTACAAAAAACTCCAACTGTCTTGCCTACGCATCTTGGAGTCATTAAAGAGCAGGCTAATACAACACAGTGCTATTTTTAGAAGGACAACTTCCCGTTGGAGTTCGGCCTTGATACTTGGCACACATATGAAACCTGGCCAGAGAATTCCACTGCGAATGTCCACATGACAACGGTTAAATTCGTTCTCAATTGAATGAATGACGTAAATAACGTCATCATGACGTTATATATTTATTGACGTCTTCACGACATCATTGTCTATCAATTCTATTATCAGTTGGGATTTGATACTTGGCACACATATGAAGTCTGGTCAGAGGGTTCCAATGCGCACGTCCACGTGTCACTGTGATGAAATCAGCGTGACGTAATTAGTTATTTTAGAAGGATAACTTCTCGTTGGAGTTAGGCCTTGATACTTGGCACACATATAAAATCTGTACAGAGAGTTCTACTGCGCATGTCAACGTGTCACTGCAATGCTGTCATCGTGACTTATTGAGTTATTTTCAGCAAGACTACTGCCTGTTTGAGTTAGTCTTTGATACTTGTCACATATATTTAGGACAGTATAAGTGCATTTTCACCACCACTCATTCCTTTAATATTTACATTTACATATTTGGACCAAGCTTATTAGCCTCCCTCAGCAGTAAATACCAATTTTAGATTTAAACAAAGATGCCACATTGGCGTCATATGACGTCATCTTTTTTCTTCTCAAACATGCATTACTGGGTATCACCTTTAGTTTTCTGTTTTATAACCAAGTATCGCAGACAAACTCTAATCTAAAACCTGACCCTAAAGTCGTCAATGACGTCAGTATGATGTCGTTTGCTGATTGACGTCACTTACCAAACGGAAAGTATTACAAACGTAAAAAACACGAGATAAAGACGTCTCTTCAGACGAGTTACTCGTCTCGTCTCGGGAAAAACGTCTTAAAAACTAGTTGAATACCAGTTTCGCCCACTAGATATGACAACTAATACAATAAAAACTCTCTACCAACCTCGTCCCAAGAGCATTTTCGCTTAAAAATTGACATCCATGACGACAGCGAAAGACCAAGGTATGGAGTAGTAATCAATCGTCACTTAGAGTCTTTAACTTTTTTATGCGCACGGCTTTCAATCCTCATAAAAAGAGAAAGACTTGGAACGAAGTTGCAGCAGTAGTGACACAAAATATATAAAGTAGTGACACAAAATATACTGAATAAATACCAAGGTGTTTAATTTAATAGCATTAATTGATAAAACATTACAAGTAAAAGACGGTTAAAAGAGTGGGAAATTACAGGGAATAGCGTAGTCTATACGCTACGGGAGACTGCATCGCAAGGCTAAAGAACAGTAGAATTAAAGGAGGAAAAAAACTCCCATACATGGCTAAAAAATACACAAAAAGCTGAAATTTGATAAAAAAAATAACTTACTGGCTGCGATAACACGTCAACTCTTGATAAACCATGAAGTAAATCAATACTGATAAACCTTTAAGCCAAATCATTGCCAAATAAGAGTTCATAGTGAATTGTCGCGAATGAACCAATCACACATCTTTAAATGATTTCCACGTGGCGAGACAAGGCAATCCTACAGGGTATATCATAATAAAATGTTTAATGTAAATGCTGTATTACCATTAGAGTATTAACAGCAAGTGATCTTAGTCATTATCACTTAACCCTATTCCTGATGGGCGATTTTCACAACTTATTCCTGATGGGGCTTTTTTGCCCCCTGTGCATTCCGCTAAGTAAATACACACCGCTTAGTGATTACGTTTTCTTATTTTTGGTCATTTTTCATGAAGCACTGAGTTTCAAACTTTGAAAACTTGTCAATTGTAGTTTTGAATAATATTACATGCTCTCACCGAGTTTCAAGGTAATACCTCTTGTAGATCCTATTGATGGTCATTGGTCAAAACCCCTTTATTAAAATTACAGTCAAACCTAAAGAACCCGAAATTCAATATGCTTATAGCACATGTAAAGTAGTTTGCAATGCGAACATTTTTGAACCAAACCGATTCAAAAATTTGAGTTCTACACGGAATTTCCGTTAGAAAAACCTAACTTTTTGGGTACGTTTATCTGGGAGTGAATTAAAAGTGCGAAAAAAAACATGAACTGAATATGCGTGGCAAAACGAGCATAATTTTGAAAAATTATTCTTTGTATTAAGGTTTTTTTGCTTCCAACCATACCGAAAATAACAATTACCTTGCTGTTTTGCTGTCGCATGGGAACCTAAAAACTATTTTAGTGGTTTATATCAAGTTTACAAAAGTTTCCGCCACTTTTTTTTACTGTTTCATCAGTAATGGTCAAAAAAGTGTCTTTTCAGAAAATTGACTTATTTTTAGGCCTGGGAGTGAACTGTTGCACAGAGAGGGCAGTTGCATTGAGCACTTTTGATTGTGTGCGTTAGTTAAGAGATTAAAAGAGCATTCCCGAATTGGCTCATTTGAATATCAGAGCATTTTTTGTTCTGAAGATATAGAAGTTACACTCCTAAGTCCTAATATCGCTAAAAATTGTGCGCGCTTGAGGCTCGATACCCTAAAATACAGCGGAGTCTAAAGGTTAAAATCTTTCCTTTCTTCACGTTAAATTTTGGTTTAGAGGAAGCAGGATAAAATTACAAAATTAACAATCAAACGTTCAGTACGGTTTCTACTTGTTAAGGAACCGTCCGAAAATCGCATCGCAAATACGTTTTCATCACAGAAGAGAAGTAACTTCGGACATACCGTATGCACAAAGACATTCCTTTTGTACGGAAATTGTTACAAATTTCCATACCCAGCAAATTTTGTTAACGGTCTCTTATTATCACTATTTTTACATGTTACTCATTCTCTTTGTCAGCAATCGAAGACAGGAATAATACCTCTTTCGTGCATAATTTTATAAAATGGTCACAAATACTTAAACAGTCCTGCAGCATTCGCAGCAGGATTGTTTAAGTATGTGTGTCCATTTTTCAACATAATGCATGAAAGGGTTAAATATTTTTTACACGTAGATACAATGTCACAATTGCTCTAGTCTGGAGGCCAAACTCTTTTTCGTTTAGGCAGAGCGCGGAGAAAGAGAAAATAAACGAAATTGAGTTTGGTTGAACTCAACCAACAGTTTGCAGGGTTATCACTTTTAGCCAACGAACTTGATAAACAATCAGGGGAATCCCCAAAATTGTAAACAAAGCATGACGAGTTAAAATATTAGTCTTCCTGGGTCGACCTATTTCGTTCCAGTTTGCAAGGCGGTCCACCATACGGAGGAGCGACCACACAAGATCTCGGAGATCATCTAAACCCCTTGTTCCGAGACCCTGCAAATGCACCGGATGCAATA
>JAUCNQ010021568.1:0-13654 GCA_032352715.1 Bougainvillia muscus | reverse complement strand
GCCATTAAATGGGATTTAGGGAACGGTATTACTTATTGTATCACAAATTTTATCATTTTTCATATCAGAAGACGTGTTTGTTTGCATGCAAAGTTTGCACAAAATACACTTCGTCTGATTGAATATGATATGGTATTTTCTTTTTTGTGGCAGCTCCTTACGTTTTAGAAGACCCTTGATGATGTAATATGTTACCAGAAAGCCCTTGATGATGTAATATATTACCAAAAAGCAACTATTTTTTACTATTGAGTTTGCTTGACTGTTTTTTAAATACTAGAACCTAATTTCTCTTATGGATCATAAATTGTTGTGTCGAAGATCGTGCCTAATCTCTCACACACTTACACATACAGATACCACCAAGTTAAGACACGTTTACATGGAAAATCGTTGCGGGCGAAATGAACTGTCATGGCTTCTGTGATTGGTTAAATTCGCCTATAGAAAGTCTTCATGTAAACGAGTAAAGGTATCTACTCCTTGCGAGTGGAGAAGATATTGCAATGTGGAATGTACAAATCTAATTGTGTGGATTAAAATCTGGTATGTGAAATGAAATATTCATACAACGTAAGGTACCAACAACGTACCGGAGCAATTTGTTAATCGAATTAAAGCGAATTCTTGAGAAGAACCCTAATTCTTATTATTCAAAACAGCCTTGAAGAATGTATTATATCGTCTGTGCAATTAATGGGTTAAACATTAAAAAAGAAAGATATTCTAAAGTGAATCTTACAACCCTAGGCATCCTTAGGGTTCTTCTCAAAAACTTGATTTAATTCGCTTCGTCAATCGTTTTGTTTCATTTCAGATGAGCTGTCTTTTTGCAGACAAAGTATGCACAAAGTCACTTTTTCTGAATGAAAGTTGAGAAAAATGAAACGAAATTTTGAGACGGTCGCCTTGTCAATTTTGGTTTCCAGTCAAGACATTATGGAAGTATGTTTTCTCTACAAGGCCTACTAAGTAAATTATTAAAAGTAAGATACCATGCCATTGCCACTGTCTCATGTGTGAAAAGCTCTAGTCCAAGCTATTACAGAAGCTGTTAACGGAACTCATATAATTTAAAATAGTCCTGTATATCTCTACATCATCTGTTGCAACTGAAAGTTGCAATGACAAGGTTGCATACGTCTCATCTTAAGCCATTTAATAGAATATTAGGGACCGTCCACTGAACTCGCATGGAATGTCGTATCAATTTTTATACAAAAGGAGTGTCGACTCTTCTTCTGTGATGAAAATGGTTCGATTTGCGATACGAATTTTGTGGACGGTCCCTAACGTACATTTTATTTCTATGGAAATGGACTCGTAAAGGATTTGTCTTAAAACTTTAAAGCTTTAAATGGATTCAAAAACGTTTAATTTTCATCCCAGATGAAGTGTCATTGTGTATACATAGTATGCACAAAGACACTTCGTCTGAATGAAAATTTATAGGAATGATGCGAATTTTTGAGACCTATCCCTAAAAAGTATATTTGTAAAGAATAAGATACAGATAACGATTAACAGAGGTATATTTTTCTCTATTGTATGGTAATTCGGGAGGGTTTAAAGGGACTACGAACCATTTCATTACGGGAGAAGTGATTTTGTGCATACTAAGTTAATAGATAGCATTCATTAAAGAGTTAAATGCCTTGTAAATGGACAGGATTGTTAATGCCTGTGTGGATTTTGGATTCGATCACTTCAAGGTTAACGAATGAAAGCTAAGATTGCAATAGAGATGAAATAAAAACACAAGTTCTACAATGCATATCACCATTAACCCTTTAATGCCTGGTAGTAATACAGTGGTTACACACGCTTAAGATTGCAGAGATTGTGACTAACAGGACAAAGTTTAAAGGCCTATAATAATGGTATCAATGGAAGTTAAACATGATTGATGGTGCAGTAAGTGTTTATGCCAGAAACTCAACTGTTTCACGGAATATAACAGTTTGACACCACTTTGTGCTCTTATCAGAAAACTTTTTTGATTGATATTATGACTAACAGGAGGAGGGAAGAATTAGATCTTAGCCTCATATTTTGCAATACTGTATGCATGATATCATCAAACATGTATTAATACTTTAGAATGACTTATGTGGAAATATATATTGATTGAAATCAGGATTTAGGAATCTGTCAGGATGTTTAAAAATTAAAAAAATTCAGTCCCATGTCCCACTTTTCGTGGATACGCTGTGTTATGATTTGCATCACAAATCCATCGCAAAAGCAAACTGATTCGTGAAACTTAAAATTTGATTTGCTATTCAGAAATATTTAATTTTGGCCATGTTCTCTTTGCTGAATTAAGAATTCTGTGTGGAAATATATATTGATTGAAATCTGGATTTAGAAATCTCTCTGAATGTTTAAAAAATATTTCTTTTTAGAACCATAAAAAACACTCATCAGTAAGAAGCAAACTGAAATCAAATTTGTTAAGATTATGGTATGTTCAATCTTGAATCATGAAGACAAATGCCCTTAGGACTACTTTTTAAATTCAGAAGAAAAAAATTCCATGTATGACATGTTTTGCAAAAACGGGATTTGGCTTTAGCAATATGGAACGCTTCTGGAACGTTCCTGTAACACTGTGGAGACCCTTTGGGAACACTTGGGAAACTTCAGGAACTTTCAGAACACTGAAAGCGGTCCTAAAATATGGATTGGACTGCTAGTACATTGCAGGAACGTTCTGAACGTTCTGAGCATTCCTGAAACGTTTCATTACTCTAGGGAACGTTCAGAACACTAGAATGCTTGAGGAACGCTGCGAGCACTGTTGGGCTTATGTAAATATTCCATTTTTCCTGGGAGATGTCACATAATGTAAGCCAACTTTCTTAGAAAACCTTTAATTTTAAATTTTATTGTATTTTAAATAATACTGTTGTTATCTTAGAACAACTGTGCATACAGTTTGGGAATGTTTTTGTCCGGGTTTTTTGTGGACGGCTTGTTGTTAGATCCTAAAAACTGGTTTCATAAATCAGGGTGGCCAGCGGTCCTGGTAAACCTTGAAAACCTGCCAAAGTCCTGGAATTTGATAGGTCCTGGAAAAGGTCCTGGAAAACCCCCATTTTTTAGCAATTTGTCCTTGAAGTCCTTGAACTTTTTTTTCCTAGTTGTGCGGAAATTTTTTGGTATCAAGAATGTGTATTGCCATGTCTTGCATCACTTTGGTTTAAGTATTGCAAACAATTCCAATATATTTTGTCATTTTATTAGTATTATTATCTTGTTATTTTTCTGACCTTGTAAAAAGGGAGATTCAGCTCGTTAGCTCAATCTTTAGGGAAGTAAAACTCCTAGCCTTATTCATTAACTGACCTTTGTCATGTACTGCATTACCCAATGCTCTGTAAACCTCTTATATATGTTATGTATGTTATTCATTTCCAAAACCGGCTGAAAGTATTTTTACGGTATTGATTCAATTTTATCAGTTGGTTGAAAATAAGGTTGCATGAAGTACATTTTCCAGGGTTCCAGAGAGCTTAAAATCAAAAACATTCTTGGTCGGCGCCAACCATGGTGCCGCCACCTTTTTCAATCACAGAAAGGGGATCATACCCTCTGCCCACTATGGTTATATATTGTTATCTTGGAATCAGATTTTTTCTGTTCGGTTGATTGCCAAGAAAGTATATTCTCTCAGATATGCGATGTGTGACCAAAATTTTACTTAGTGTATTTTATCCTTGAAAAGCCTGAAAATCTTCTGGAACAGTCATGGAGAAGTCCGGGAATTTTGAATATATTTCTGCCTGGCCACCCTGTAAATTCGTTTTATTCTTATCAATTTTCATTTGGAAGAAGCACAACGACACTTTTCTGAGATGAAAATGAAACGATTTGTGAAACAATTTAAAGCGAGTCTTTGAGACAAACTTAAAAGGCAACATTGAAAGACCACAATCAGTTTTTCTTGAAAAATAGATAAAAAATAGCAATCATTCCTTCAGTTTTAACCAATTATTATTGCAGGCTCTAAACAACACATCCTCTAAAACCAGTACCTCTAAAAAGTTATTCTTTCGAAATATACAAGGAGCAACTGTGTTGTATGCGTAGATTCTCTTCTACAATATTTGAAAATTCCTATCATAAATTCCTTATCGGCGAAGTCAGTAAACAAAGCCTTTTTATTAAGTGCCCGTCATTCTAACACTGTCCCTTCAGTGATGACTCTTCAGTTATGATGGTGCCCCTTAATGTAAAATAGTCCCAGAAGTAGCTAGTTCTTTGAAAACTAGGTATTTTTAGGCTATTTTTCATAAAACATTTCCCTCATTAAACTTATCTTTCGCTGCCCTCATATTATAGATTAGACCCTTATATATAGGTGAAAATGGTACTACTACTGTAACTTTACATTGATAATAGTCAACATATATTCTCATTAAAATTTGATTTAATAGGCGGATATCCGAGCATTTTTTACTGGTGGCAAGAAAACAAATGGGGCATCAAGCAAAACAGAAATAAATCCCTCTCAGGTAAACTTAACAATTGGGATGATATGATACTATTGATACTAATAGGCGGACCCAGAGAATGTGAAAGTTATAAAATGGAGAACCGGTCAGACATTTTCTATAACTTGACAAATTTCAAATAGTGAACCCAAAAGTTATTTAGCCTCAATTACCGTATATGTCGGTTTAAACGCCCTAGGGGTTTATTCTAAAAAATGATTTATACCCTGGGCGTTTATTCGAGAGGGGTGTTTATTCCAGAGGGGCGTTTATAAGTCTAAATTTAATGTTTTTGAAATGGATTTTATAAGTTAAAACTAGAGGAAACTACAAATAAAAATACATAATCTGGAAGATATAGACTACTTATTATCAAGTTCTTTGTAAGAGTGACTTGAGTGAGCGAGCATTCAAAGCTTATTAAATTCAGTAAAAATATATGAATCAAATAAAAGCCCCTGGGCGTTTATTAAATTGGCTCTGAAGCCCTGGGCGTTTATTCGGGAGGTGGCGTTTATTCGAAAGTTGGTGTTAGTAAAATATTTTCAAATTTACCCTGGGCGTTTATTCCAGAGTGGGTGTTAGAACGGTCATATACGGTACACTTTATTTGAGATTAAAATGAAACTTGTTTTTGTAGACAAACCCTTTAATAAACCCTCGATGTACTTGAAGTTGAAATTGTACTGTGAAATAACCTTTTTTTCGTGATAGTTGTATTGTAAGTTTTTTATTTTATTTGCTCCATCGAGGTGTGATAAATAGTACGTTTGCCCTTTTGATGGCTCAATATGCCAATTGTTTTAAAAATCACACTCATGCTCAGCCCTTCTAGAGTAAGCCCCGGTAGTACATGTACAGTGCTTTCTAAAAAGAAACCGTCCCAAAAATTCTCTTTATAAATTCGCTACATTCTTATCAATTTTGATCTCAGATGAAGTGTTTTATCTGAGGTGAAAATGAATCGATTTTTGAACAAGAATTGATATGACTGTAACAAAGTTTTAAAATGAACATTAAATTGTTAACTGTTGATAGTATTTGGACAGGATAGATTTTCATAGGAAATCGAATTTATGAATTTGGAATATGGCTCCTAACTTTGCCTACACATTGTAAATGTATTTTTTATGTTTGTGTATGTTATATTTCAGAAACCAGATGCATCAAGGGGAGAGAAAGGGAAAAAAGAAAGCCATTCGGTGAAAGAGAAAGAGAAGAAAAAACGGAGAGTTGTCATCGAATCAGGTATATTTAAGCTTTTAAATTTAAATTTTAGTTCAATCCTTTAGCCTCAAAAATTCGCCTAAATTCGCTTCACAATTGCTTCATTTTCACCTCAGCCGAAGTGTTATTGTGCATACAAAGTATGCACAATAACATTTCATCTAAGATGATAATTGATGTAAATTAAGCGATTATATGAAGCGAATTTTTGAGATGGCTCCTTAATTAAGGTGATAATTGATATAAAATAAGCGATTTTATGAAGCGATTTTTGAGATGGCTCCTTAATTATTATCAAAATATCAATTTATATCAATTATCAACTGTCTAACCTATAATCGTGATAAAATGAAAAAATGGTATTTCAAAGTTTCTTGTGTATTTTTTTTCCATAGATTAAGTTTTTTCGCACCAATGATCTATTAGGAAAGTTAGGTTGCTTCATTTTCTTCTTAAATTAAATAACCACTGTAAATTAACTCTTTAAACATTGCAACGTCGTGAAAATACGCTTTTTAAAGATACTTTTTCACATAAGTCATTCATTTGAGTTATAGTAAAGTACAAAAAAAATTGAGGCAACCCTTTGTTAACAATAAGATGAGGGTCACAGTAGTATGTGTTTCGTTAAAAATAGTGAACACTATGCCCATTTATCGCGCGCCGAAGTTTTCATTAACAAAACTTGTTCGATAATTTTTTTCTCCTGTTCAGTTAGTTAAGCACAAAATTAAATACTTCTGTTATGGAGTATAGAGAATTTAAATACCTTTTAGAAAATATATACTTTTATTGGGAAAAAATGGATAGTTTTGGATATTTTTATAGAAAACTGAACACATGTATATAAGTTAGACAGTTACCTTAAAAAAAAGTGTTTTTCTGTATGCATCATTTGTGTGTAATTGAAATTTTTTAACATAAAGCATCCACATAACATTAATAAATAATTTTATTGTTTGGTGTTCATCTTAATAAGAATTGTCTTAAAAGGTTGTATCAAAATGGTTTTTAAAATAGCTTAGTATGTGTTTGGGTTTGCACATTTTGATAGTTGTCTATGAAATGTTCATATGTGATTGTATTTGCTGTACTCTTGGAGTTTTTAAGAATCAAAGAGTACAGCAAATACAACCACGTATGAACATTTCATAGACAACTATCAAAATGTGCAAACCCAAACTCATATTAAGCTATTTTAGGAACGATCTCAAAAAATTTGCTTTATTCCTATCAGTTTTAATTTAGAAGAAGTGCCTTGGTCCTGCACATAATGTATGCATAATGCAACTTCATCTGAGTTAAAGATGAAACGATTTGTGGGACGAAGTTAAATTAATTTAAGCGACTTTATAATACAAACCCTAAATTAATGTTGTTTCATAGATACAGACGAGGAAGAACCTTTGCCATCAAGTTTGAGGTACGTTTTAAAATTATTTTCATTGACATCTATTTATAAATAGGAACCACCTTCTCAAAAATGTCATACTCGAATTCGCACCATTTCTCTGAATTTCCATTTTGTAGAAATGTCTGTGTGTATACTTAATGACACTTCTTTTAAAATGAAATTTAAACGAATTATAGAAATTTTTGACATTATCTCCCCAAATTCTTGTGACATTAGTAAAATCCCATTTTACGTAGGTTAAATTAGAAAAGGAAAATAAAGAAGATAATAAATAAGAGAGCAGCATCTTCAGTCAGTTTAAAAAGAGCAATTTTTATCTAAACGTTCTCTAAAAAAATCTAACCATGAATGCTCTTTGTTTCTTAGGAAGAATGAGCCGGAATCAAAAAAAAAGAGTAAAGAAAGTGTCAAATCTACCGACTCAAAAAGAAAAAAGAAAAGTAAAATAAGTACGTCCATACTCTAGGAGAAGTAAATATTTTGAATCTAATACTACTATCCTAGTGACTGTCCACAAAATTCATTTCACAAATTGTACCATATCTATCCTAGAATAAATGCCTGCATGTGCACTGGCATAAATATTATTAATAAAAAACATACTGTTTTGTTTTAGCTGATGGTGATTCAGACGAAGTAGAAGTTACTTTTACATCCCCTCCAAGGATATTATTGCCACCAGAAACAAAATCAAATGAGAAGAACAAATCGCAAGCACCTCCTACTTCGAAGAAAGAAGTTTTAAAGCCTACAACAGCAGCTGATTTCTTTGGAAATTCCACACCTATTACGAAAACATCAACATCTTTGCCTACCAAGAGAAAGAAGGTATATATGATAGCTTTTAATAAACAATTTTTCTTACTCTTCGCGGTGAAAGCATCCTAAGCAAAGATTGATATGCAAATTAGGGGCTGTCAATTTTCAGTCAGAAGAACTGTCCTTAGTGCACAATGACACTTCATATGAGATGAAAGTGAAACAGTTGTTCAACAAATTAAATCGAATTTTTAAGACAAACCCTTGATCCGCCAATGTTTTTTTATTCATGTAGTCCAAACTAGGTATTGGTACGGTAAAAGTCATTTACATGAATTTTTATCACCCCTTAGGTTAATTTATTGTTATTCCTGATCCATGAAAAACTGAGCTGAGTCAAGTTTTAGTTTTATTGTAAGCAATGCCGAGTTTCAGCATTATGGTAGAGAATCAATGGCACTGTGCTTTTGAGAGGTACCAGAAGCAAACAATCTTGTGGAAGGTATGTCACTGCAATCTGTCTCAGACACTCTCAGCAATCTGTGTTTCATAAATAGCATTGCTTCCATCAAATCAAAAAATGTTTGTTAAGAAATATCCAACTTGGATTTGTGTCAAAAAATAAGTATAATAATTTGTCTATGTCACTGTCACTGCCAAGAAATGGGAAGATCCTATTGGATCAAATAAAAAGGTATGTTTGATTTGTTATTATAAATAATATTATTATTACATTTAGGTTGATTCACCCATAGAAGAAGTTAAAATAGAAGATGAGAAAAAACCATTAAAACAGGAATCTGAAATTCTACTGGATGATGATGATATTAATATAGATGAGATTGATAAATCTATTGAAGTCCCACCACAGAAGAAGGTATTTACATCTTGATTTTTTTTAGGGAATGCTTACTTTCCTTTTGTCTTAGGTCCCAGGGAAGTGTTCTTTCCTTCCCATGCTTCATCTGCACTACCTGCAAAAAGGCATTCACCAACTGAATATGTATGTACCTTAAGAATACTTATTTCTTGGATTATATCTTCATTAAGATTTTTTAGTGGAATTTAAGGGCTTTTTTATTACCAGTTAACATATTAAGAAAAAACTGTGGCGGATCCGGCCCTAGTCTAAGCAACACGATGAAGAACTAAACGTTTTAAATCTTAATAGCTTTTTGTATGATGATGGGTCTTTAGAGACCATCATCATACAAAAGCAATTAAATATTAATGACTTTGAGTCTCCATTCTACTGCTGTGACTAAGGAAAAGCATGTTCTGAGTCTGCCTATGACAACCTCGTTCTATTTGTTTCAATGAAAAGACGAGCTTCGTATGCTTCTTCCAATTGTTGATTGGAGTGAGCTGTTGATGATATGATATGATACGATGGCTGTTCCGCAATCATGTCTAAGACAACTTTGTTTTTCTAAGGAACTGTCTCAAAAACTTGCTTTTATAAATTCACTTCATTCGGTGTCAATTTCCATCTCATATGAAGTGTTAGCACAAAAACACTTTATCTGAGGTGAAAATGAAGCAATTTGTGAAGCTAATTAAAGCCTTTTTTTAAGACGAACTCTAAGAAAAACAGTAAATTATACTTTTAGTAAGGGACTGCCCACAAAATTCGTATGGAAATTCGTATCAATTTGCATACGGAAAAGGTGTTTCGTGCATACTTAAGCTTCTTTTGTGATAAATATGGTATGTATCAACTTGATCATCAATTAACAGATTTACGAGGGGAGCAGGCTTGAACTTTTCTCTGCTTGTTAAAAACATAAGATATAATAACTATGCAATAAGAACTACTTTTAGGTTGTGTTAAGGTTCCTCTCAAAAATTCGCTTTATAAGAAGTGCATGCTCTAAGTCACTATTATGAGATGAAAATGCTACATATTTTTATACAACGTTTGTTGATGATCAGGGTATTAATTAGTGCAGCGTCCGATTAGTTTAATAAGGTCATTATATATTTAAAATAACGCTAGAAATGCCTAGTTTTTGAAGAAACTATTTTACATGAAAGGGACACTTTGCCATCATAATACAAGTGACAACATCCGTATGGCAGTACACTTAAAAGGCCTGAATTAGTTCCTGACGATCTATTAGTTGATTCAGTCCATACTAGTACAATCTCCGACTTATTTCCATAATTTATTCTAGCAAAAAAAATCTGAAACTTCTCCAATGACACGTACATCACCGCGAAAGGTAGGTAGACCCTAATTTGTGCCCGTCTTTTATCATTTTTTACTCTACCCTCTACACCGCAGGTGGGTGTTATAAAAACTTTGTGGATACTATAGTATCGTGCATTGAGCAGTTTGGGCGAAGTATTGAGATACCCACTATCATTTACCTTTTGCTTTAACATTATCTGAAAAATTTGTTTGACAAATTTGTGTATGTCCTATGTATCAATTTTCACGTTATAATTGTCACACCTGAGATTAAAATGAAAATAGTTTTGTGAAGAGAATTTTGAGACAACACCTAAGTCTTAATGTACAATATTTTTCTAGTCGCTTAAAAGGAAGACCAAGAAATCATGTTGTTTTTTTTGAATTTTGAAGGACAGTTCTGTTGCACTTACTTTACTTCTTGATTGCTAGTTCTTCACCACAAACCACGACTACAGTCTGTATATTGTTTAGTGGTTACTATAAGATATAAGCAAAACACACAGATTAACATTGGCGTCCTCCTCAAAGAATACCTTCTTGCTTTTCTTGTGCAGAATATACATATTTAAAATGTTTTAACTTGTAATAACACAATTAAATTTCTATTTACAACCATTTTTTTCTTTTTTTCTTTTAACCTAACACAACAACATTAATTTCATTAAAGTTTGGCAGTTCGTAGAACTTCCAAAAGCTTTACAGAAGATGCCCCAGCTTTTGTTAGTGGATCTGCCAGTTGTAACTCATGCTGATCCACTTGACTGTTATCTCCTTTAATTCGAACATATCTCGAATTCTTGCAATATCCACACGAAGGCGAGTATCTTGGATGACATGTGATGTCTTTAAGAATTAAGAGAGCGATTGTCAGTAAAACATTCAACTGTGGGAATACAAGGCAGCTTGAACACTTCTTTTATCATCGCAGCTATGAAGAAACCAGCATCGGCTATCTCTGCTAGTTCCATAGTCTCTGACGCAAGGGGACTTTTTGTTACACGGCTCAACTTAATGGACTGCCACATTATCGGAGCCACCCGTCCATTTCCAGCCAGAAAAACTACCAATGCTCCTTGAGATGCATGTGTTGCATCGCCGTAAGCATAAACTTTTAGTTCTTATGCTTTACCAAGGTCAGGAAACACAAACTTGATGATGTCGATTGCAACTTTTTTATTGCTTTATTTGCTTCTAGTACATTTCGGATTGTTGGGTCTATTCCATAATTGCTTATCACGCAAGCATCATAGGAAATGTCCGGTCTTGTCTGTGTTGAAACCCAAAGAAGTTGACCACTTGTTGATCTAAGCATAGCTTTTTCATTAGCAGTTAGATTATCATCTTTTTGTTTCACTCTTCCTGATAATAGAACAATTTCTTTTAAACTTTCAACATACTTTTGTTGATCTATTTGTATTGATGCATCTGTTTGGACAACATTCAATCCAATGTTCTTAAACGATCCTTGAAAATGTGCGCTAATCTTGAATTTATTCATCAGGATATCCATTACTGTTTGTTCCCATTTAGTTGTTCCAGCATAAACAAAATCATCAACATGGGATACTATAATATATATACCTTGAAGCTTAGAATTTTCATTGTACCATAAAAACATTGCTTCATCAAATTAACTTCTTTTTCTCCTAACCTTTGAAGTTCATTTTGAACACGGTCATACCAAGCTCGTGGTGCATCTTTTAGCCCATAGATACATCTCTTTAACTTCCTAACAATCCCTTCTTCATAAATTTCAAAAGGGGGTTTCAAAAGCACATCCCTTTCAATAACATTTCCTTGAAGGAACGCTGAAGTAATATCTAACGACTGCAGTGTCCATTTCATTGTTGAAGCAGTAGCAAAAGCGATTCTCAATGACTGACGACTACATGTTGGTGAATCTGTCCTTGCATTATGCATCTTTTCTTCAAAGCCTCTTCCTACTAGTCTTGCTTTTACTATCTTTTCGTTGTTCTTTATTTTTTCTATAATTACCCATTTGCAAGATATCAATGGTTGGTTTCGAAATTCAACTGACATTATCTTTCAAATTCTGTAATTAACGCTCCTTGGCATCTACCACCTCTTGACTCATCTCTGCATCAGCTGCAAGTAGGACAACATTTTCTTTGTCTGGTAACTTGTTCCATGCTTGAACTTCATCCCAATTGACGCTACTTGGAGCTTCATTACCATCCACTTGAACATTCATCCAGTTTCCATTCTTTCCTTTCCTTTTTGGTTGTTTTGAAAGAATCTCAGCTGTGTAGGTTTCCCCATCTCTCAATTTATATTTCACACATGTATTTGCACTTGGTTTATCCTTGACAGCCTTTAAATTTCTTGAGCTTGTATCAGATGCAGAAACTTGTTCTTCTCCATACGAATTTACAGGAGAGCCATGAAAACTATCAGCCAAAGTTTTACATAACTGTGACCTCTCCTCTTCATGGATGAGATCTGTAATAATTTGAGCCATGACGCACAAGGATTATGTTATTATATGAACCACTGTACCAGGTCCTCTCCAACCCTTCCAATTTTTTTCTTTTGTAGAAAACTTTTTCTCCTATCACAAAGGTTTCATCAGAAAAAGTTCTTGTCTTTTGTCGCAAGGCTCGCCTTATCTTCTCACTAGACTCAGCTTTAATGTAGTTTTCTCTTGCAGTGTGCATTGCATTCAAATTATCACATATTATGTCGCTTGATGTCGTAGAAGTTGTAGATAATTGATCTGTTAATACAGTTGGCAAATTAACGTTATAACCGAATACAAGTTGATTTGGAGAATAGCCATTTTTGTTTTGTAACGCATTCTTCGCACTTACAGCCCATGCTAACGCTAATTCTGGATCACACTTAGTTTCTTGCAGTGTTTTCGACATTGTTTCAAACAAAATGGCATTATGCCTTTCACAGATACCATTACTTAATGTTGATTTTTCCACACCAAGCTTCTCATTCATTTCTTTCATGACTTCGTTAGCAAATTCCCCACCATTATCAGGCAGAAATTTTCGTGGCGAACCAAAATAGCTTATCCATGTTCATGTTATCATGTTATGTTCATGTTATCCATGTGCATGTTAGTTTTATTTCTCTCCCACTTGGTAGTGTAACCATACCTTTTGAAAAATCCAATGTAATTCCCATCTGCTTCATTGCACCTTTACTAATCAAAAGAGGAATTTTATTATCTACTACCTCAATATCCATATTCAATTTATTACAACCAATAACAATAGGTATAGTCACTTTCTTTAAACTAGTAGCCTCAACTCCATATCCGAATCTAAATACTGAATCACTTGGACTTTCATGAACAACTATCAATTCCTCAGCAGTCAATGTATTGATGTATTCATCGAACCACACTTTTCCAGCCACGGTCTTGGAGCATCCACTGTCTAATACTCTTTTCCAAGGCTCTCTAAGACTAAGCTTTTTTGCATTGAATCTGGTTTTGAGCTTTGAAGAGCTATATGTGCATTCATGTTGACTTGCTCATGTTCATCTCTACGAGGACAATTTCGTGCAAAATGACCAGTGCTGTCACAGTTATAA
>JAUCNQ010021457.1:0-13656 GCA_032352715.1 Bougainvillia muscus | reverse complement strand
TAAGTATGCACAAAAACACTCCTTCTGTGATGAAAATGGTTCGTATAACGATACGAATTTTGTGGACGGTCCCTAACTATGTTTTCTTTTTCTTTCTTTAGACTATTCGAAATCAATGGGGGAATTATAGTTCTATGATGTATGCATTGGAGGGAATTGATCGAATCAAACATCATGATCCAACAAAACCTCTGTTTTTATATCTTGCTTTCCAAGCTGTCCACAGTGCAAATCGACCACAAGATGCATTACAAGCACCTCTTAATTGGGTTGGAAAGTTTAATCATATCAAACATGAAGGACGGAGAAAATATGCTGCCATGGTAGCATATATGGATTATAGTATTGGAAAGGTGCGCGTGAAAACTGTTAATTGAAATTATTTTCACTTCGTTTGTTTTAATACATAAAAAGTAATGGTTCTTACTGTGTATGCACAAAGACAATTCTCCTGTGAAGAAAATGGTACGATTTGCGAAATGAATGTTTTGAACGGTCCCTTAGAAACTTATTTATGTATTTTTTTGTATAGGTAATAGAAGCATTAACTGAGCAAGATATGATGGAGGATTCAATTATTATTTTTTCATCGGATAATGGGGGTCCAGCTAATGGTTTAGATTACAATTGGGCAACAAATTATCCATTACGTGGTGGAAAGACTAACACTTATGAAGGTAAAGTATAGATGTGGGTTTTCTCTAAAAAGGGAAAAAATTAAGTGGTTATTAAAGGCCCGTCCACAAAATTCGTATCTAAATTCGTATTAATTTTTATATTCTTTGTACATAAGACACTCCTTCTGTGATGGTACGATTTGCAAGACGAAATTTGTCGACAAGTCCCTAACTTATTTTATCAATACAGAATTTACCTGTTGAACTACTTCCCAGCTGGCCAAATAACGTTCCTAGGACGTTATATAAATCTGGTTTGATACCTGTTTTTTAAATCGTAAATATCTTGGGAAATTCCGGTCGTCCATAATAATCGTATGAGAAAATATTGCCATTTATTTCTTCTCGTTGCGATTAGTCATAAAAATCTTGTGGACTGGTCCTTGGCTGAAAATGAATAAATTTCTGATCTCTTTATTTCCATAGGTGGTGTTAGAGCTGCTGGTTGTATTTATAGTAAATTGATCAAAACTAATCCACGAGTATCATATGATCTTATGCATGCTTCTGATTGGTTACCTACTTTACTTCAAGCTGCTGGACATGATCAGACTAACTTGACACATTTAGATGGCGTTAGTATGTGGAAGACACTTACTCAGGCTGAACCATCGAAAAGAAATGAAATTTTAATCAACATTGATCCGTTAGTGTATAAAAACTCAGCGTTGCGAATTGGTGATTGGAAACTTGTGAACCAAAGTATGTATCATAAATCATGTCATTTTCAACTCAATAGAAACTCGATATGATAACGACTATGTAAACATTTTTTGAGACAATTCCTATTACATGATCTACCACAGATCTTGGGAAATGTGTGCACAATCAATAACACTTCTTCCTTAAAGCAATACGATGCCCAAAGACAGTTCTTCTGTAGGAAATTGAGCCGAATGGAACTAATTCGTAAAACCATGTTTTGAGACGAAACCTTTAGATAAAAAGGTAGCGATGGATTGTTAAAAGCGAGTTTTAAGCACGCACGTTTGAGAAGATTCTTAACCGTTGAATAACTGATGGGAACAAAATGGTCATTTACGCTTTAACAATCAGACATTAGACATTAGACATAAGATATTAAAGGATTATGCTCATATTGTAAGCCTCTTTTATCTTGTTATTTTAAGGTAGGTTCACAGGTTGCCTGGTCGTGGGTCTAAGCCAAAGCCAAAATAGTGGCTTTTGATTGGTTGATATCAGTCACAGTCGCTTTGGTTGCGTGGTATTTGAAATATTTTACTGGAGTGTGGTCGCCGCGACCAGGTGGATTAACTGTAAACCCACCTAAACTTAAGGGAAAAAAGTGATTTATGACATTCCTAAACTTCTGCTACCATATGTAACAAACCTCTGTTATTAATAGCTAAGTAAAAGTGTTGCCTGCTAGCATTTTTATTTTCCTGTATTTTAGATCGCTTTTATGATGGTTGGTACCCTCCACCAGAGATTTTTCATGATCAAATGAAAAGCTTAAACAAAATCAAATTCTCTCCGGAGTCAGGAGCTGAAATAAAATGTGGACCAAAACCCTCCATTGTGCCCCACTGTGGTGGCAAAGGATATTCAACTTGTCTATTTAACATTAAGAACGATCCCTGTGAGTACGTTGACTTGTCAAAGCAGTATCCTCTTGTTTTTAATATGATGCAGACTCGACTGGAAGAATATCGTACAAATATGACAAAACCTAGACGAAACGCACATACAGATCCTAAAGCTAATCCAAAATTACACGATGGTGTATGGTTGCCATGGAAAGAAACATGAAGCTGTTCAAGGAAATAAGATATCAGAGAGTAGCCTTTAATGAGCAGCAAGGTCTGGTTGAATAATCCTGGATTAGCTTAATCAATCCATGATTAAATTTGTTATCAGTAAACTGCAGATTTAACCCTGGAACAACAGCAACTTATTAATATAGGATTGACAAACTCTTGTGTTTTCACCTCAGATGAAGTGTTATTGTGCATACAAAGTATGCACAATTACACTTCATCTGAGATGGAAATTGACAGGAATGAAGCGAATTAATAAAGCGAATTTTTGAGACGGGCCCTAAACCACGATAAACCACGTTATTACATAATGGCAATAACATTCCGCCTTAAGTATTTCGTTCTACACCAGAATCAATTGTAAGGACCTTCAACAAGATTCCTATGTGAATTCGTATCAATGCTCAGTCAGAAGAGATATTTTTGTGCATAATTATAAGAGAACGGTAAGTACCTTGAGAGGCCTTCTTCTGCAAATGATTAAAGTTTTGGTATGTATTACCCTAACAATTTGTTGCGAATCATCTCGGAAATATACTTCATAAATCGTTTCATTTTCATCCCATGAGAAATAATGCACAACGATACTTATCTGCTGGTGAAAGCGGTACAAATATTGTATCATTTCCATCACAAAAGAAGTGTCTTTGTGCATACTCCTTCTGAATGGAAATTGTTAGGGTTTTGTGGACGGTCCTTGATTCGGGAAATAAGTTACTGGTATAAAATTCATTTTTTTGGTTATTAGCTTTAATCGATTAAATAATAAAAGAACGTCTACAAAATTCGTATCAATTTTCATACAGAAGAAGTGTTTTTGTGCATACTAGAGTATGCACGAAAACACTTCTTCTGTGATGAAAATGGTTCGTGTTACGATATGAATTTTGTGGACGGTCTCTTAATCAATTGAACAATAAGTACACGTTATCGCTCGGTTTGAGGAAAATATGGGCAATATTTTTTGAGTCTTGTATTTTTGAAATATAGCCCGAGCCTTCAGGCGAGGGCTATATGAACAAAAATACAAAAGACGAGAAAAATATCCCCATATTTTCCGATTTCACCTAACACTCCATGTAACGCTTTTACCTTAAGTTTTGAGCGTAATTTGTTTTGTGGAGCACGTTACGCCAAGATTTTTGAGATTCAAAAAGCACTTATTTTTACTTATTGTTAACTATCTTTTAAAAATATGTGAATTATTGTCTGCTCATTGACCAATCAAAACACGGGATTTCTTAACACTTAACAATAATTTGTATTAATAGTATTTATTTATTAGTTTTTATTAGTATTTATTTGTATTTTTTGTTATTTAGATTATTATTTAACGAATTTAAAATGTCAAACCTGATGCTTCATTTGTCTTTACTTAAACTTTTATTGATCGTCTTTAAAATACATATTTGTGGCATTTTTATCAAAATTGAAGAGTCTGCGTGCATATGTGCGTTGTATGTTGTACGCGTTGTAAGACACTTCTTATGTCTTAAATATTTAAATATTCCTTAGGCACCTAGGTATTGATGTTGTATGTTGTTTTTGCGACTAGAGAGTGTAACCATGTAACTTATAATGAGATGGAAAAAATTCATTCTAATGTTGATTTCGCTATAGTTTTCGAGTTTGCTTGGCTGTATTTGTCTCAAAAATTCGCTTTTATTCGTTTCACAAATCGTTTCATTTTTATCTCAGAAGAAGTGTCATTGTGCATACGAAGTATGCACAAAGACACTTTTTCTGAAAGAAAAGTTAATAGGAATGAAGCGAATTTATAAAGCTAATTTTTGAGACGGTTCCTTAACCTTGAGATTCATTGTTATTATAGCTCCTCCATAATAAGTACTAGTTATCGCACGTTTCAGAGTGCAATATGGCGAATATCATTCGAGTTTTTTCTATTTTTGCTTTTTATTGAAATAACAGCAAAAATAGAAGAAACGAGAAAAATATGCCATATTGCACGAGCACTGTGCGATAACTAGTTAATCATTACATGTAAAAATATCAAAACAGTCGTAGAAAACAGGTCACCGAAATGAGAAAACAATTGCATTTCATAACAAAATGTTTAGCGAACATCGTCTAACATAAAAAGACATTCGAATGTGTTTGATTTTAGAAGAAATAGACATTTAATTTTAGCCTACTTTCTTAAGTGATTATTTGCGCAATGGTCTAATAGTAGTACGCTATTTTTATTTGCACTGCTTTTATTTATTGCACTGCTTTTATTTATTGCACTGCTTTTATTTATTGCACTGCTTTTATTGCATTGATGTTGGCAATTACGCACTGCCTGTAAGCCAATCAGATCGCAGATATTTTTACGGCTCATGAAAAGTCTATATATAACAGCTGCAACTACATCAGAACAGAATAAAATACTTTATTATTTCTCATTTTCCTGTTCTCCTCTTCTCGCTGAAATTAAATTTTATTGATTCTGAAAAGTTTTTTCCAAAAAGTTTATTTCAGTCTCGCGAAAGTTTCTTCCTGCGAAAGGTTCTTCCTTTAAAGTACAGTACATAAAATGTTCAGTCAACTAAGAGTAATGTTCTTTTGCCATATTGTATATGTTATTTAAGGAGTTATTGTGCTTAGTTATTGAAATTATTTTATTGGTATTTTATTGTGGATTATATGCCCCAATTCATTTTTTATTTATTTATTCATTTATTTGATTAATTATTTATTTATTTATTATTGTAAAGCTGTCATACAAAGTATGCACAATAACACTTCATCTGAGATGAAAATTGACAGGAATGAAGCGAATTGATAAAGCGTTTTATTGAGATGGTTCCTAAGGGACCATCCATAAAATTAGCAGTTTCATTTAGTCCACAAAATTGGTATCACAAATTGTACTCATTTTCATCACAGAAGAAGTGTCTTTGTACATAAAAAATGACACAATACGGCTGCTTGTTGCTTGTCATTAGGCTGTTGCTATCAAAATCTTAAGTTATTTAAAGCTAATATATAATATTAGTATTATTAATTAAAGTTGATAATTTATTATAGATTATTAAAATAAATTGGTACCATCTCTTATCCATTGGAAATTATGGAAATTATTTATAAATAGATGAAGTTTGGTTAGCCTTTTGTAAGGAGCCGTCTCAAAAATTCGCTTAAATTCGCTTCACAATTCGCTTTATTCTTATTAATTTCAATCTCAGATGAAGTGTTATTGTGCATACTTTGTATGCACAATAACACTTCATGTAAGGTGAAAATGAAGCGAATTGTGAAGCGAATTGTGAAGCGAATTAAAGCGAATTTTTGAGACGTACCCTAAGGGACCGTCTACAAATCTCGTATCGAAATTCGAATCAATTTTCATTATAGAAGAAGTATCTTTGTGTATAAACATGGACAAAAACACTTCTTCTGTGATGTAATGATACTATTATTACTCATATTGCGGGCACTGTTGCCGGGTAACGTTCATTTAGCCGGCATAAATGAAATTTTAACGGGCATAAATGAGCATAACCGCCCGCTCAATATTTGCTATGCAATTTCGAACATTTTCGAATGTTGGGAATAGACTGAGAGGTAGGATGTCATTGCATTGCTATTCGAATTCTGACGTCACATCGCTAAAATTAGTCAACAAAAAACGAAACAAACGAGAGGTGTCTCCTAGATATGAGTAATAATAAAAATAATGCTCATTTATTCGGGCATTGTTGTCATTTGCTCTCCTTAGTTTTTGATTCTCCACCCTTCCGTGTCATTTATGCCCTCTGCTTCGCATCAGGTGTAAATGACACGGGCGGATAATCAAAAACTGCGGTCCGCAAATGACAACTATGCCCTCTAAATGAACATTATTGTTATATTAACGATACGAATTTTGTGGACAGTCCCTATTCTAATTTAAATAAAAAAAAGATCAAAAACTTATTTTAAACACAGAATAAATGACTAACAAACGTTAGGATATATAACTTGTATACGACTTTCGTTCGTTCCCTATCGTTACCTATTGCAAACATATTATGTAAATATTACATTACATTATATTATCACTCACAAAGTAAAAAATAGCCCCCAAACCTTTTATCAGTTGGCAAAAGGATTCTGCCTTTTAAGGGTTACTAAGTCTAAGAATAGCTTTTGAAAAAGACACCTATTTTACTTTGTATTTTCATTGCAGTGATTTGCTTAGACCGTCCACAAAATTCGTATTGCAAATCGTACCATTTTCTTCACAGAAGAGGTGTCTTAGTGCATACACTGTATGAAATTTGATACGAATTCTCATGCGAATTTTGTGGACGGTTCCAAATTGTCAAGGTGTAATCCCCTTTTGCATTAAATATTAGCAAAATTTTTATAATGTTTAACCCTTTCGTGCATAATTTTATAAAATGCAGCAGGATTGTTTAGGTATGTGAGTCCATTTTACAACATTATGCAATGAAAGGGTTAAAGAAGTGACGTGGGAAACATTTGGGTCGATTTGGTTGCAGTGTTTGCAGATTTTTGACTCAATGTACCTTTTCTAGATATTTGATGTAAATGGATTATAAAAAGTAAAAGATAATTGAAGATATTAGGATATCGAATAATAATGTTAAAGTCTTATGTCATTGGTGTTGGTTTGACAAAGTAAGGTTTCGTCTCGGAAATTCGCTTCACAAATAACTTCATTTTCACCTCAAATGAAGTGTTATTGTGCATACAAAGTATGCCCAATAACACTTCATCTGAGATGAAAATTGATATTTCTGAAGCGAATTTCTGAAGCGAATTTTTGATCGGTCCCTAAGAAATCCTCTAATATTCATTCAGAAGAAATGTCTATTTGCTTAGTTTGTATGCACAATAACACCTCTTCTGAGATGAAAATGAAACTATTTGTGAAGTGAATTAAAACGAATTTTCGAGAGGAACCCTAAGGATGTGGTCTTGTGCATAGGTTTAATTCAAAAGAAATGTAGTAGTGAATACTTGCTGTGATGAGAATTGATTCTGAAACATGTTTTTTTTTGATACAGTGAAGCAGGTTTTGCTTCCATCTGAAATGACAAAACTGAAATGGATATGAATCGGAAAATAGTCCAGAGTATAGAACGAGTTACATCAGATACAACTAGCCAAAGGGGCCATTAAAAATACCATCATCACACTTCAATTTTGTCACTTTTTATGTTATGAAAATGGTAGGTATATGATGATGTGATGATATGTTGACTTTTTAGATTTGAGAGACCCAACACAAGAGATTGGGATTATCCAGGTAAGCTTTGTTTTCGCCATGTCATCATTTGCCAATCACAGCTAACGACGCGTCTAGTAAGGAATTATTTTTTCGTCAACTACGACCTTCATAGGGATTCAGTTATCAAATTAATGCAAATGAAGGTGACAAAGGGTAAGGGACCGTCTCAAAAGTTCGCTTAAATTCGCTTAACAATTCGTTTCATTCCTAATAATTTTCACCTAAGATGAAGTGTTATTGTAACACTTACGTGTTACAATAACACTTCATCTAAGGTAAAAATGAAGCGAATTGCGAATTTAAGCGAATTTAAGCGAATTTTTGAGATGGTCCCTAAATATACAATACTTTGTGTAAATCTCTTAAGAGCAGCCTAAAGATTTTGTTTTACTAATCGTCTTACATTTGTCTAAGGAGGAGTATCTGTGTGAATTCTTGAGACAGTACTATATACAGACCTGTTTTTTTATCTCAGATTTAATTTGTTTTTATTTCAGACATTGGTAAAGAGGCTGCTCAATTAGCATTGCAAGATGCTGGGATAGATTATTGTCAATTGGATGCTGTTGTTGTTAGTCATGTATACGGGGAGTCAACTTCAGGTATGGAGGTCAGGCACTAATCGGATCGTTTAGACGGATGTCATTCTGACGCTGCCCCTAATCATAATGACGGTGATACATTTTCACCTTAGATGAAGTGTTATTGTGCATACAAAGTATGCACAATAACACTTGATCTATGATAAATAATGACGGTGATAGTTCCCCTTTTATGTATAATAGTCCCTAAAATATCTAGTTTTCAAAGGAATTTGTAGGGAAATTTTACATAAAGATTGACCTTATTAGGCTTATCTGACACTACCGAGAGTAGGGGTTTCGCACCTATCAATAAACATTATTTGTACTAATGGGTTCTTCTCTACTTTTAAACGTACTAAACAGTAAATATTTTCAAATAGTGATTTTATATACATACGCAAATAGTGATTGTACGAGTATGCACAAAGACACTTCTTCTGAATGGAAATTGATAGGAATGAAGCGAATTTGTAAGGGAATTTTTGAGAAGATTAATAAGACCTGTGTACCTTTGTTTTCTGGTAGAAAGCTCTTCATAATTTAATTCTAGGTAAAACCATAAAATTTTTATTGTAATTTTTTTAGGACAAAAGGCAGTATATGGTAAGTAAATTTACAACGACATGTAGTACAACGACAGAATATTTGCCTAAATATTGATCAATAAAGATTTTTTGTTAACAATTCTTTGTCTTACGGTGTGTGATTACACCCTTACTGAAGGTTTTAATATGCACCAACATAAGGCCCTAATGCAGGTCGTTTAACGGCCCAATAATCGCATGTTTGCTCTTGAATAATGGGGAGCTTACGTACAGTCTAATCTACAACGACAACGAAGATAACACCTTTGTGTACACAAATACAGCGTTGTCATCGTAGATTAGACTGTGCATAAGCTCTCTTATGACGGTCAAAGTACCCCCTTTTATGTTAGACTTTGAACCTAATTAAAGATTAAACAAAAAAGTAAAAACAAGTTATTTTATTTATTTTGTTTGAAACCATCAATAATTATCACCCAAGAATAAAATTCACTGTTGAAATAAACCCTGAGAAATTTATAGACACTCAGAATGGCAATGTTACAACAAGTGTTTACCGAAAACCAAAAATATACAAAAGTAAGGCAATAAATGGGGATAAATCGCAGAAGTTTCAAGATTTTCGATGCCTTGACTGTTTGATTTAAAAAAGAGAAAACTAGGCCACGATCTCAACTATAAAAAGAGCTCTAGAAAGAAACTTTCGTGATACATAACATAGATCTAAGTGAGCTCGATTATTTATACTCGTATATTTACATATTTCCCTTTCACTAAAAGTTTTTTCTCTATACGAGAACTATCGAGCGAGTTGCAAAAAGTACGTTAAACGTCAGGGTAAAATCCTGTTCAAAGTCATCACAATAACGGTGCAATATCTTTTTTGACATTCACACAAAAATGGCGAGTTGATAAAAGCCGTAACAAGTAACAGTTTAACATAAAACTTTAGGAAAATCGCTAAATGGGAAAATTGATGAAATGTATTCATTATAACCTCTTCGGTACTTTTGCTAACCATGTATGTACAACTAGGAAGTTTCTTATAGACTATAGGGTTTAATAACTTAAATGACGGCGCTATTGCAATCGTAATGGTGTACTGGTAAGTACTGGATGGGACGCATTTCCTTGTCGCGCTAAAAATTAATTATTTTGATGACCAAAAAACCTGTTCATATGTTCATCTTCTGAGCATTGAATTTCTTATATACAAGTTCCTTGAATTGTCTTTAGTGCGACAAACATCTGACGCCAAGTCTAGTTAGTAATATAATATTTAAGGGACATCTAGAGTGAATGAATAAATGAGTCGAAATTTTGACTTGAGAACGGAACAGTCAACAAGCTCCGATATATCGTCACAAAAATAAAACTATTGATTTGAATGACCTCCGTAATTTGAAGTTTCTTATAATTACTAGTAAGTAATAATATTGCTACAATATACAATTAATCTTAGTTCTTATGTTAGACACCGATTAGATATATACATTCTAAATGGTTAAGAAAAGTCTATAAAAATAAAGTTGGAACAACATTTAACTTCGTTTTAAACGACATTTCAGTAAAGTTCTAACTTTGACCATGGTCTATCTCCAGCATATTGAAAGAAACTCAATGTGATTTAGAGTTAATTATCAAGCTAGGCAGTTGAAGCTTTCATCGATTTTAGATCTTTTAAATAAAAGAATACGTAAAAAAACGTCCTTAAGATTCGATCATTATACTGTTACAACTTTAGAATGTGCTGACAGTCAGCATGAATTTAATGGAGATACGCCTCTTTAAGTCCTTTTTAATGAAACTCTTCATCGTCGTCACCTTCATCACTGTCTTCATCACTATACATTTGAAATTTACTAAATTTTAAACTCTGTCTGGTGCCAATTAACGGCTTTAGATCGTTACCATCAATAGACCAGCCGTGATCAAGAAAAGAAAGTAGCCCATGCATAGGTACTGTTGCATGCCTCCAAATATACACCTATAATTACAATTTTTGTATGTTGTATCAGAACACCTTTAGTTGGAGGAAAGGCTTCTTCTACTCTTTTAACACTTTTAAAGCGGTGACGAATCCAGCTTTAGTCAGCTTCGCGATAGAGAGCAAAAAGCTTTAATTATTGATAATTGTATGTACGGTGATGGCTCTTTAGAGACCATCGCCATGAATAAAGTAACTTAAATTAATCACTTTAAGCAGAGCTTTGAGCATGTTCTGAATCCGCCTCTGTAAAAAGCAAATAATAATAAAATACCTTAGCTTATAATAGACGATACAATATCATTTTTATTTAAATGACACACTTACGTTTTAAAGGCCGGTCTCCTGTTAGAAAATCTTGTGAGCTGGTCACCAGATTATGTAAATATGCTTACATCTGCCCTTTTTAATATTTTGTCAAATCTGATTGGCTGCGCTGCTGTGTTCGCAGCGATTGCGCACACGGAGTAGCAAAATTTCTACTTTATGGCGCTCGATATCTGCGGCTAAACCATTGAATAACATTGAAACTGGTGAACAGCGCTCAAAAATTGAGTGGAGGCCGGCCTTAAACATGGTCTGGATATCATCTGCTAACTCTGCTCTGTTCCAAGACATTTAAATACTTCAATGTAAATATCGTTTTTATATATATTTTAAAGGTAACTTTTTTACCTATTATCATAAAAGGCGCTTGTAGAATCACGGGTTAAAATAGAGAGACATACGAAGAAACGAGCTCTAAAATAGATTTTAGAATCATCTGTGTTATATCTGTCTAGTTTCCAATCTTCAAGTTTTTAGGTGGTAGGTAACAAACTTACATAACATCGTTGTGGCTCTTATTATGTTAGCAAATCTGAATCAAGTATCAGTAAAAGATACGCAACCTAATTTAATCATATTTTTACCCACCTTAGTTTTGTTTATAATAAAAAAAATTCTACAAAATAGCAGGATTTTTTTTTACAAAATAGCAGGAAGGAATTCGTAACATTTAATGCGACACATCTAATCAACGTCGAAAAGAAGTCATCTTTCCGTCTACACGACAAAATTATGTAATTTTTTATGTGTTTGACACGTTTACTACCTACTTGGTATTAACCGTTTAAAAGTATACTGCTCTAATAATAACTTTAGAAAAGCATTCTTTTATCGTTGTTCTACAGTTTTTCTGTCATTGAACATAGATTTACTGTCTAGGTAGTATGGTTATTAACCCTATTTCATCTAGGGGCAAATATATGTCCCTCCCTGTCAGAAAATTCATAATAACTTTTACAGCACTACATTTAAGTATTTGATAATTAACCACTTATAGTATAATCCATTTTGCATGCTTGGCAAAGTGTCATGGTCATATCATCTATACAACAGTAGTTACAGGTCAATAATCAAGACCTCTATCAATATGACAGTTAATTACAATAATTCTAGTTCCCAATGACATCAGACAATACAATTTTGCATGTGCACTACATGTCCTAATTTGTTCCACATTTGGTATAAGAAATCACGCGTCTATTTGTATGACGCCATATAAATTACGTTATTACGTCATTTCTCGTACATTTACCTTACTAAATCAGTAGAAAAGAATATAGATTTATAGTCTAATCGATATTGGAATATTAGAATAAAACGTAGATTTTTTTCAGGTTACTGTCGTCATTTATGGGCAAAAAGATGTTCCAAGTCATAAAGTAGCCTTATGGTGTCTTCTTTTGGATCATCTTGCGAGTGGATAACATTCGTAACAGGGAACAGTTTAACACAAATAAGTAATAAATCAAATAATGAATATAAGGGTTCGTCTCAAAAATTCGCTTAGTAATTCGCTTCATAATTCGCTTCATTTTCATCTTAGATGAAGTGTTATTGTAACACATAACATAACACTGAGAACACTTAAATTTATCTTAAAGTTGTAAAAACCTTGTTTACTTACAATTAAATTTTTAGTAAAAATCGATAAGTAAACGATAATTTACACGAGTTAGACACGTTATCGATTTACATCGTGTACATCGTGTACTACTATGCTCCAGATCACCAAGTTATCTAATTCGTATCTAATTCGTATCAGTGACTTATACATTAAACATTTCCATCAAAATATTTGTAAAAAACAGTTGTCTAATAACAAAGTCTACTTAAGTCTATAAACCCTAATTACTCGAAAACAGCAGGTATATTTCAAGGGAACTTTTTTGATTTGTAATAAGTAAGTTGCGAACTTGAACTCGCACCAAGATTTTCTTAGATCTATATTATGTATCACGACCTAAACAGCAATTCGTCAAAAATTCACAAACACAAGCTGGATAGCATCAGATTTACAAATAGCGTTATCAACCAACTTGAGAGCAAAAAGTCGTTACAGGAAGAGATGATAATTCCAACTTATTTCTTTCCTGAGCCTTCTAAACCCTTCATTCTGATTAAAATCCCATTCTGTTAAGAAAATAAAACAACATCCAAGAGGTTTTTATCTAAGTTATCTGTATTTACCAATGATAAATTTGATTTTACTGTAAAATGAAAAACTAAGAAGGTAAAACAAATTGTCAGCTTTTAAGACAAAAATCCTCACCCATCTGGCAATATTTACAAAGTCACATGCTCGTGTTCTGAAAAGTATATTGGTGACACTGTTAGAAATGTTGAAATTCATTGGGCAGAACATAATAACCCAAGCAAAGAATCTGAGCCGATTCTCTTGGAGTTACGTCACTGAGAAAGAAAATTGAAGCTGCTTAGGGTTTATCTCAAAAATTCGCTTCACAATTCGCTTCATTTTCACCTTAGATGAAGTGTTATTGTAACACGTAAGTGTTACAATA
>JAUCNQ010021346.1:0-13660 GCA_032352715.1 Bougainvillia muscus | reverse complement strand
TGGACTATGTGTTGATATTGTGAAAGAAAATGGATCTTTATCTCTGTGTATTTGATTTTATTTGCTTAAACTGATATCTGCACATGTTATGGTAGATCTAATAGAGACATTTAGCAAGAAATTATAGAGGACATTCGTTAACCTTCGGGGACAGTGTTCCAAAAGTTGGCGATGTTTTCAGATTTTTCGGAAAAACTACTACTTATACCTGTGTTTGCTGTAAAAGCAAAGAATTTTTGCCATATAACAGGTCTTATATGTCTTAGAAACCTTAGGGTTTTTTTTGTATTAGTCCTCATTTGCTATGATATCAGTGTAGATTCACTCTCATTTTATCCACAACAAAGCATGTTCATGTGGTACTACCAAATTGGAATTTCTGAGATTACGTACCGTCCATCGTATGATAAACTTTTCAGTGTCTATATTAGTAGTCTATATGACCTGACAAGTTTTTATCATACCCTTATTATCAGTCCATAAACTGTAAATTATGTTTATATCAACATCTTTATTCATAGTTTTTATTTGTAGCTAGAGAGTATAAAATAGACATGACGGTGCTCCTATTTTATTTATATGGTCTGTTGAAGGAAATATTCCAGATTTGTAATTGCGATTGTGTTGTTATTATGTTTATTTATGTGTCTTGTAGTGTCTAGGCGTGTTAAGGACTACTGAAGGTTGTGTGATAAAAGATAAAAATTGTGAAGTAGGGATGACATAACTTTTCATGTACTGTAACAGAGGGAGAGACTACTGTATGTTGTGCCATGCATCTTTGATATTTCATATATCTTGTGAATTGTCTAGGTGTGTTAAGGCTTTCTGCAGGTTGTGTGCTAAAATTGTTAAGGGATGTCATAACTTTTCATGCAGTGTAACAAAGGACACTACTGTATGTTGTGCTATGCATCTTCGATTTTAAGCTGTTGACTATACTGAGTTTGCTACTATAATATGAGCTGCTTTTCTTGGCGTTGTAACCTAATTTATAAGTTTCTCATTTTTTTCTGCAGGTACTAGCAAGCCTGGTTTCTTAAAGTGGTAGTTTCTTAAACTTAAACGTCTTCAAAATATAGCAGTTTCAAGATCGATCAACATAAAGTATTTTTTTTCCTCCATGCTGAAAACTATAAGCCAAGAAATTTGTTATAAATGAAAACAAAAATTAACGAATCTAATTGGTTGAGACAAAATAATTGATAATTCTAATTGGTTGGTATTAATTACGAATAATTATGTCGCGAAAAAAATTACTTTACAAAATTATGCAACGTGCGTGCATAGAGGGTGCATAAAAGAGAAGATAACAGCCATTATTCCGTTCGCCGTCCAGCTTCGCTTTTATACGTCCTTGGTTTAACAAACGTTTCTGTGCAAAGTTTCAAGCCTAAATCCTAAAAAATGAACGAATTACAGCAATTACAAAGTTAAGGAATTTTTGAGGGAGTAGTGCAGTAAAACGTGAGGTGGTTTCAAACAATGGCTAATAATTTCTAAAATATTCATGACATGAGACTGAAATTTTCTCAGACGATGTAGTATAAGTACCTGTAGAATATAGCAAAGTTACACATCGCATGCATTATTATAACTTAAGTTACAGTGGGTCAAACATGCCACGGTCAATTCCCCCCGCCCCACGCTAAATAAGGTTAAAGTAAAGTAGTAACATTGTTTCTTGTCTAAAGTTGTACAAACTGCGACATAGGTAACGCAAGAACCCTTCGGACTATATAGTTTCTCACGTCACCCCTGAAACAAATCGTCTTACTTCTTCCCCATAGATGTGACAAAGAAGGTATTTCATGCTTTATTCCTTAGGTTTTCTTGCATTTCCTTCTGAAAAATATCAAAATGTCTTCTCTCAAGGTAAGAACATGTTCATTAGTTATATCTATGTACGTAACAACTCTTTCATTTTGTTATTAATGAACTATATAGCGAGTGGCCGACGCTTCGCAAAGGTTATTTTACTCTCTTCAACCTTGGTCTAAAAGGTGTGGACTTAGTACTGTAAGACAGAGAAATGAAGAACCACATTTTCAACTGCCGTTTTTTGGCATATCCAAAAGACTGTTTTCCTTAAGCCTTCTAGGCAAAATAACCTTATCTTCTAAATCAAGGAGTAGCAAGGCTACACCAAAATCCTTGGTGAGACGAAATTGTACATTCAGACGTTGACCCGTTTCAATTTGACGCCTTGTCCATAGCCTCACAGAAATTCGTTAGTGGTTAAGAAAAAACCAATAGATTCTTCATAATGCTTGACTGAGTTTGTATATTCGTTTTGTCTCTAGAGTAAATGGTTACAAGACAAATGAGTATTTTTTTCGGGCCACATTGTTTTATGTTTAATTTTCCAGTTTCTTAATATTTCCTGCAAACACTAGAAATCTCAGTGAATTTCACGTAAATCTCTTTGCAATCTGGTGTTATATTTGACAGTGTGTTCAGTTTCAATCACGTGTATTAGACGGACACTTTGAAATCAATCGAAATAATAGGATCCATTTCTATTACATGCAATCGCCAATTCAGAATAATAAAGATAAACTGCCAAAACCTCTTCGGACAATTTATTTAAGGAACATGTGATTGCCAACACAAACATGTTTCCAATACTTGTCATCATATGTTCAATATTTGGGAAGTTACTAATTTTGTGATTGAACGTAATCGTAACTATTCCTTTTAAATTATTTTATAGATTCAATATTTGGAAAGCTACCTATCTTGTTACCGAACTTAATCGCAACTATTGGTTTAGTTATCTCAATTATACTTGTAATATGTTTTATCCCAAAAGATAGAAAAAGGTCAGTCTACATGCTTCCTCTATTATGTGCATCTCAATAACGAATAAGTATGCTCGTTTCATCACTAGCGTTCTAGTTTTAACTCACACGAGGAAAAAAAGAATACTTCGAAATTTCTGATTGAATAAAATTAATATAACATATACCCATAGTCTCCTGTCTCATACATTTGCCAGTGACATATCATTGAGATATAGGGTTGATCACCTGTAATACTAAATTAAATACTTTTTCTTTCAGGCAAAGACATTTAGAGAAATCATATCTTCTTGCCGCCGCAAACGCAGATGTTGATAATGTACAGGACTTAAATGGAAGCAATTACGGTTCTCTTCAAACTTTACATGCTGCAAATGAAATAGACGAGTCATATTTTACCTTGTCAATAACATCAGAGAAGGAGAATAGTTGCAAGGATAGCTTGGTAACTTCATCAAATCTGACACTTGTGGAACCCGTGGAAGAGAAAAGGAAATCTTTACGCTCACGCTTTACTAAAGAAGAAATTAAAAAATGGACACTGATCGAGTTACTCAGGTAAGGCCACCAAACGAAATACGACAGTGTTCGGGATTGAATGCGCTCTGAACCTATCTGATTTCGTTCATAAGTTATGTTTGCTTCTAAAATTATTTACTGAACGGTACCTAAGCGTTAGCTTATATCTTGTGTTTCTTTCAGACCAAGAGATTAAATGTTATGTTTCTTATTGTACTGTACCTTTGTGGTAGTTTATATGTCGCGTTTCTTTCAGATATAGGCACTCCATGGTTTGTTGCTTATTGTACAGTATCTACGCGTTAGAATATATGATCTGTTTTTGCATATCACGAGATTGAATGTATGTTGCTTATTTTACGTTTCATGTACGTTAGTTTTTATGTTGTGTTTCTTTTAGATCAAGAGACTGCTTGTTATGTTGCATTCTCTACGGTACATATTCATTAGGTGGAGTTGGTTATAATGAACTATTTCCTGTTTATGCTGCAACCATAAAAAAATACAGTAAGTAAAAGTGCGTCTTTAGCATAAGCTCTAAATATATTAGAACATCAATATATACAAGCGGGTCATACAGACAAAAACGAGATTGCCGATCATTGTTGGAAAAAAGATCATTACTTCGATTTTTACAGGAAATCTGTCATCGATCCGGAGGCAAACTGGAATTCACAGAAAAGTAAAGAGTCTGTCCATTCTCTCTATGATAGCAATCGCATAAACAGTATTTCCTATACACTACTAGAGATATGGACGCCTGCTTTAACTAAACGCTATAAAGGGAATCTTTTATACAATTAAAGAACTTCCATTCCTTGAAGGTGTTTGAAGGGAAAGATAATTTAATAATTTTGCTTCCAAATTTTACTTTTCGACCACACCCTTGCCGATCGGACTCATACTTAGTAATTTTTTAATCGATATCTCCATCACACATTTGCCGATCCGATACACTCTTAGGAAGTGGTTAATTGACTTTTCGATCACACATTCGCCGATCCCATGGACAGTTAATATAGTTGTTAATTAGTGTTATGTTACACATTTCCTGTTTCTGTTTTTTCGTGTATAAACAACGTTTTCAATATTTGTATTGCCCGATGACGAGAGAAGGATCTCTGGAAACGTCGCCCAACGTAAATCTTCCAGGTCTATGACATGATAAACCTTGCTTATTTATAATAATATATTTGAAGGTTTGCTTTTCTATCGTCAGAAGTGTATGTTTACAGTTCCTTTCATAAAATATAACAGTTTCCATCCACTTATGATTTGATTGCGACGACAGTTCCACGTTTTTCACAAAATTGAAGCTACTTGTAATGACTTTGGGATTGAAGATTGAAGGTACTTGTAAAAGTATCTATCTGCTTTGCCAACACAACCACGGTTCTACCAAGGTCGTACATTAAAGCAGAATCCATTTATTAGGTTTCCCAAGTTTACTTTTGTCTTTTATTTTAAAAACTGTTATTATTGTTAATTATTGCTTATTTGTTATGCCGCAAGCCGCTGTAATTATCAATCATTGTTTGATTTCTGCTACTAATTAGTAATCACTCACATTTTCGGCACAAAACGAGTTAATTACTTTAACCTCTATTTTATTGGTTTAACTACAGTCTATCATGTTTTGGATATGCCTATTGTTTTGTTGTCAGTGGCGGATCCAGCCCTAGTCAGAACAGTACGATGAAGAACTAAACATGTTAATTCTTAATAGTTTTTGTATGATAATGGGTCTTTAAAGACCCATTATCGTGCAAAAGCAATTAAAAATTAATGACTTTGAGCACGCTTTTAATCTCCATTCTATTGCTTTGACTAAGGAAAAGCATGTTCTGAGTCCGCCTATGGTTGTATTCTTGCATTCAACGGTTGAGTTAATATGAACTTGTAAAAGTCAATTTCTAACTATTTAGATGGGTTGGAGTTAACAACGTCGCAGATTGGAATGGTTATCTTTGGTGCTGCTCTAATACAAATTATTTTCTCTCTTTCTATCCTACCTAAGGTAAAGTATAAGGTTTGAAACAACACCGAATTTGGTGTAAGGGTTAAATATAACTACCACATTTCTGCATAAAGCCACTAGTTTTTATTGATGAAATGTAATTTGTACACTGTGTACCGAAAAGTTACTCCAAAACAACTTTGGAGTATATACTTAACCCTATTAAGACTGGGATTTTTTGGCTTGCTTAAAGACTGGCCATAATTGGAATTACTTGAGAAAAAACTTATCTCCCCAAATTGTACATTTTGTCTCTAAGTCATGAAAGCTATCTCCAACTACGCTTATACTACAATTAGCTTATTTTAATTTAAATTTACATTTCAAAAAGGACAAAACTATTGGTCGGACAAAACTATTTTGGAACGTGACTAAAATTATGTCCGACGAAAAATGTTGACCGACAAAAAGTTTGTCCGACAAAGATATGTTCGATAACGTATGTTAAAATCGGAAATCAATGCTCGATCTTTTTGTATTAAAGGAAAAGTTAAGGCTTAATGTAGTATTTATATTTTTCAGCTTTCTGCGAAGTATGGAGCAATAAAAGTTTTTATGGTTTGTGTGCTTATACTTGTCTTCGTCGTACCAATAACTCCCACCGCAAGTTTAATAGAAAAATCGTAAGTAGAGAAAGGACACAAAGGATTTCTTATATCTAGTTTAACCATAAACCATTGATAGAAAAGCAATCCTCGCAGGATGTGTTAATGCGTGATTGACGGTTTAATTACGATTGGATATCAAAGGGTATGGAGACGTTGCTGCTATATATCTTCAGGACAGAGTTTCTGAATTAGTACTCAGTGGTTCAATATATTGTTTCATGACTTCTTTTTATTTGCCTTGCCTTCTTTGTTTATATTTGCCTATTAAGATAAGGAACAGTTTCAAAAGTTTGCTCTGTCAATTCGATTCTTTCCTTTCAATTTCCATTCAGAAGGAATAGAGTGGATATTGTGCGTATTTTGGAGACGAAGCCTTAGGTTTCGCTATAATTGTATCTTTCTAGTTCATTAACACCCTAATTATTTAAAGAAGTAGGAAATGTTTATGATATGGCGCCCTGTGTATGTCGCTGAATGAAAATTGTTGCTTAATGAAAACTCATTCATTTCTTCCCTACCTAAATTCTGATAGAAACATACTGTCGTGATAAGATTTAGCACACATGAAGAATATACAACGGAGTTTGAAATATCGAAAAATTGAACTATGCTCAATGTGATTTTAACTGACGTCAGCATTTTTATTTTTTGATAAATATATTTTTAAGTGTGTTGTATGTTTTAGACCATAAATTTTGATTGAAAGAGGTTTTATTAATCTGTTTTCAGATTCAGAATGCTAAAGGACTGGGCTTTCCGTAATACGTCATTAGTTTTATCCTAAATCATTTCCTGTGCCGTTATGACGTCCCAAAAGTGATAAACTTCTTTTTCGATGATGACATCATTGTAGTATTTATGGGACCGCAATAGAATAATGCTAACCGGCTTTTCTGCGTTTTTATCCCAGCCATCATTAATTGTTTCTGCTTGACTCTTTTCTCTCTTACAAATTAGCTATTACTACTTGACTAATTTCCTGCTCATGTAAATTTAGATACCTATACTTTTTTTTTAATTTGATTTTCTATCTATTTTTATAAAGATGGTGAAGTATACTTACTTACTTAGTATGACGTCATGCGAATTTTTAAAATTTGATGATGTCAGCTCATAGTATTTATTATGAATATAATTCAATTCAAATTGGTTCATAAGATATTAGTAATTGATTTCTTGAAGGATTCCTACGTGAATTTAGGACTAGTTTAGGCAAAACGGTGATATACCCAAACATCAATAACCTATTATTTTGAAATTTTAACAAAGTCTTCCCAGAGGGTACTTAAGTTGGTAAGGGTCCTCCACAAAATTCGTTTCGTAATACGACTCGTTCTGTATGAAAATTGATACGAATTTCCATACGAATTTTGTGGACGGTCCCTGACAAAAGTTTCACAGCTGTAGCATTTCAGCAAAAAATGTTACGAAGGTGAGAATATGCCATTTTCATTAGGAAGCAACATGTACTCCTGAATTTGTAAGGAAATTGGCAATTGAAAAGCCGTTGTTAAAGAAAGATAACTATAAAATTACCTATGCTGTTTTATATTTTAGTCCTGGTATGCAGTTTGTTGTAACCTATGTTTTATATTCTAGTCCTGGTATGTGGTTTGTTGTAAGTTTTACCCTTATGGTGATTCGTGTCTGTCACGCTGGTTGTATGTTAACCATTAATATTCTCTTAAATAACTCTGTTTACCAACATCAACTGGGATCTGCAAATGGATTGGGAATGGCTTTTTCATCAGTTGGAAGGTGAGATAAATTTAAGAAATTGTATCCCATTTCCAAAATCCCACTATTTCATCACTATTTTCGCACTATTTTCATGCTGTGCACGGAAGAATCGCCTATTCACTCTACAAAAAGATACTTCCTTCAAATTGATACAAATTTTCATACCAATTGGTCGCGAATGGTCCCGTAGAAACCGCTTTCTCATCCGTTATTTGGTGAGAATAGTGAATTAATTACAGACTACGCTAATCCATAAAAGGTGTCTTCATGTACATAACTTGTGTAAGGACTGAGGCTCACTCTGCGATGAAATATGAGGAATACTAAAGTGTCCAAGTGAGCTTGGATTCATAAAGCAAACTCATCCATTATTGTACCAATTACCATGTTTATAACATGGTACATACTCTGTACAGGCTGTGGTTCAAAAACAAGGAAAATAAAGCAGTCTAGATTGATAATTTTCTTCACAGAGTCATTGTAACGACATTAAGCAATAGCTAGTTATGATGTTGTTCTTTATTTTGTAGGGCAATCGGTCCACCGTTATTTGGAGCGCTGTACTCCTGGTCGTTAACGAACATAAAAGACATTCCAGAAAATAAAGGTGCTCTTGGTCTTCCTTTTAATCAGTATTTTTCGTTCATTATGATTGCAATGGCAGCTCTGGCTAATGCATTATTGGCGTACAGATTTCCCCCAACATTAGACAAGAAGAAGATAGCACTTGAAGGGTTAGACAAAGAAGCTGAAATAAATGATAAAAAAGTCACATACTTGACAGTTTTTTACTTCCATCCTGATCGAATGTTATAATATAACAACAACTAAAATTATACTGATATGACAACAACGAGCAGGGGCGTCGAGGCCCGCTATAGTTATATAATTGTCCTTTTCTCCCTAATAAACATGATACCGAAATGGAAACAGCGAGTTGGTGAAGCAACGAATCAGCAACAACAAAATTTTATCATAACGACGACCTAAAACAACATGATAACAATAAAATGATAGCATAATGATGAAAAACTGATGCTTAGGATTATAACACGATTGTATAACGACGATTACATGGTTATTATGCTGAACGTAAAGGAACCTGCAACAGTTTAGTCAAAATACGAACTTAACCCTATTATGACCGTTACTTTTTAACTGAGAAAGGTTAACGCAGAGGAGAGAGAAGGGGTAGTAAAATGGCCCTGCTATCTAACTTTTGCTCTGTAGGTAATTATAACCCGAAACTTTGAGCATATCTTCTCTAAACCGGGCACAAATAGAACAATTATGAAATAACCAGTTTTCATTTTTGTGTATTAGGTTCTACATTTTTCATATTTTTTGAACAAATGTGTTTTCCCATTGTAACTTTTGAACGCAGGTGATATCTATGAAGGCAGGGGGCGTCGTAGTGTTAACTAGTATTTAAGCAGACCCTGTCTGTTCTTGCTAAAAGTTTCAGAATTTTAAAGTAGCATGATTACGACGTCTTGACATGCTAGTGACGTTGTCTGAGAGTCACATTCTTTGGACCTTATAAACACTATTAGGATCCATCATGTGTTGTCAACAAAGAATACGAGTGAACAGATATTTCTTAATTCCTTGATAGAAATTATGCCCTAAGGCAATATGCTGAGAAAGTACGGAGATATCAAAAATTCTTAAGTCAAGTTTGAGTTGAATGATATGAAAGGTTGGGTAAAACTGTCTTAAAAGATATGATTAACAGAATTTCGTATTAGAGCATTACCACTCAGAAGCTATTTCCGTAAGCATCCATAACAGAAACTTAAAAATTATTGTCATCGTAAATGTTACACATATCGTGCGAACGTCGTGCGATAAAATTATTTTAATAGAAGGAAGCCAAGCTGAGCTGCAAAGTCAATAGTCACGCGGCGAGCGTGTCAGTCTACATAGTTTAGGAATGTACATGTGCATATACAAGTTTTGGAATTTATTCTTATTGCAAAGTATTGAAGTGAAGCATTTCACACGAAGAGCTTTTTCTGAATTCCTGTTGTTGTATTTTCTGGTCGTAATCTCTTGTTCAGAAATTGGAAAAGGCATGTACTACTCGGGATTTATTTTTTAAAACAAGGCCTCGGGGTAGGTTAAAACTTATTACATACCAAACACGTTAATTTTGCGACGCCGAGATGCTTTTTGAAGGCATTCAATTGCACATGGTTAGATCTAATTTTGGTAGTTTTACATCTTTAAAACATTTCTCACAGCCGCGAGGAGAGACAATTATTCAGCTTCTAGTACATTGACTTTTCGTATAAGCCCAGGCTATTTGATAATTTCTAAAAAAATCTCTCTCGTCACACACATTAAAAGACAAATACCACAGCCAAATAATCAGAATTTCCTCTAGAACCAAAATCGGTCCGTTTCAGATTCTTTAACGACCTAGCCAAGATAATGCGGAAAAACAAAGCTGAGGTTGAGAATTTTTCAGGATTAATTGACAAACCTACCACAGGAAAGGCTGATCTAAACACCTCCTTCGGAGCATAACTCTATATTTCTTCATGTTGAATGATAAGATTGATAACAGGTAGAATCCATTTTCGTTCAGTATGCAACTTTTAATTAAAATTTTGATGAATATTTGTTTCTATTTTGCTTTTGAGATGCTTCTGGATATGCCATAGTTCGCTTTGTTTGATTGACATATAATTGTGATTAAATGAAAATTTACTTTTGTACGGTGGCTTACTTCTGCCACATTTATGCTCAGCAGCAGTACTTTGCATTTACGACGTCGTTGAGCCTTTACGACGTCGTAGAGCTCTCCACGACGCCGTATAGCTCTCTACGACGTCGTAGAACGCTCTACGACGTCGTAAAGTTTCTACGACGTTGTAGAGAGTTCTACGACGTCGTAGAAGGCTCTACGACGTCGTAACGGTTATACGAAGTCGTAGTAGGCTCTACGACGTCGTAAAGGTTCTACGACGTCGTAGGGAGTTCTACGACTCGTAAATGCAAAGTACTGCTGCTGAGCAGAATTGTGGCAGAAATGAGCAAACATACTTATAGACACGGTAGACACAAAATCAGCATAACATTATTCAAAATATGCATTGACAATATAATCATGTACAATTAATTGTATGTCAATCATCGTTCCCAAACATATACTGACCGGGATAAATTAGCGCTGCAACCCAACGTTCCCGCTCATCAAAGTTTACTCAAAAATCAAAACAGCGAAATCAAAAAAATGAAACGTAAATAGAAGTATAAGAAGCGGGATTTCGCTGGGAATCCTGACTAAGAAAAGCGTGAAATACTGAATAAAAGGGTATATGTTGAACACACATGGTTTCCCTTACTGCTACCTTAAGTTGAAACAAAAATATAATTTCTTCAGTTCATTATTATTCCAGCTCATAATCTTGGTGATTTGTGTTCAATTGTTTCATTGTCAAGTTGCATCTTGTTGCATTTTGTGCAGTACTACGCTATTGGCCCTTTCTAATAGATGTATTTATTTTATTTTGTGTAGTATTATTCTGTTGAAGTGTACAATTTCCCAATTTTATTATATTGTCAGGGTCAGATTTACATATAGGCAAAGCACAAAGATAGATATTAAAAACTCGTTTACATGAAGACTTTCTATAGGCCAAATGAACTGTCATGGCTTCTGTGATTGGTTAAATTTTTCCGTTGGAAAAATTTAGCCAATCACAGGAGCCATGACAGTTCATTTCGCCCGCAACCATTTCCTTGTAAACGTGTCCTAAAACAAATAAACTTTTAATTATTTAGCACACGATCATTAGAATTTAAAAGGCTAATATCATCCTATGTTAAACTATAATAAATTAATGACTTTTGTTTTACAATCTCTTGACTTGTCTAGTTAAAAGTTTGATCTGGATCCGCCTCTCACTCAGTCTAGTCTATTGTATTCCGCTATTACGTCATCCTACTTAAATGTGTGTTTTATAATTTGCTTTTTATCTTCAGGACTTTCCATATGTTTTATATTAATAGATTTTATTTACGACTTGTCATGGGTTTAGTATTCCACTGCACAAAATCCAGCTGTATCAGGACCTTTAAACAGTCCCTATACTCCAGTATTCAGTCAGTATACGTCGGCATTACTACAGATTGCCCACATTCTGAAGTAATACGGACGAATACGGACTGAAAATAGTTGGAGGTCCGGATACAGTTGGATTTTGTGCAGTATTCCTCTAAAGATACACTGAATTTAATGTTTGCCTATCAGCAAAAGTATGAGCCAAACAAAAAGAGAAGACGAATTTGGATAGGAACTAGGTCAAGTATATAACAATTTGAAAATATTTCCATATCTTATTAATTTAATATTTATTCATTATTCTTTCTCTTTTCATTTTAATACCTACGCTACTTACTTTTCCATGTCTTTGGAGCAATACAATGCATTACAATGGAGTAAAAAGAGGTACAATGGAGATGGATATCAAGAGATATGTATATCTGCCCAATGCCATGATCCTCAAACATTTATAGCTTTTCATTGTTGCAATTTAACTAGGACTGGACCTGCGATTGATCCTGTTATTTAGCCGTATAAGTAAACATAACAAGCAAAATAAGAAACTTTTCGACTGTAATTTTTGAAGCACATGAGATATAACAAAAGGTCGATCTCACTTATTGCGCAATAATTTAACTAATCTCCTCTTAATGTTTCGAGGGCAGTATACGTAGATATTGAATTTAACTGTAAATTGACTGTACACAATGAACTATAGCCATCGGTAACCATAACACTACATACGTAACAGTTATAAGTGAAGGAATACGTATTGTTTTCTTTCTTTTGATGAATAACATTCGTCTTTCCTTCTGTTTCTGAAATATATCCAAAGTTACATTTCCTAACCAAACAGCTTTTATTTGACGAGCTGATTGCTGATAGATTTTCAAATTCACTGAAATAATGATTGTTATTATAACTAAATAGAATGTTGCAACTGCATAAGTTTCTCCGTCAACTGCAACAAAACGATAAATAAAAACCACGATTACGCAATTTACAGAAGAGATTAGCAGTAGAATATAAGTGATCTTTTAATCTCGTTTTGATATATGAACGTATACCGAACAGCAATAAAATGATCAACGGTTACTAATATCACACCAACAAAGATCTAGCAAATTGAACGACATCACAATGACTGCATTGGTAATCCCATTACAGGAAAGTGTTATATGTGTACTTAAATGAAACGGGAAAAATAGATTCGATCTGTTTTTCCGTAAATCAGGATAAGCAAGAATGATAGTTTATATTGGATAAGCATAATGTATTTAGAGTCGATAACGAAATAGCAAATAAATTACTAATTGAAATCTATCTCGATCTAAATTTAAATTCCATTGCTCAACTGATAAACCTGGATGAATTACAAATATTGCTGATCCATTAACAAACATCAGTGGCGGATCTAGCCCTAGTCAGAGCATGTGTATAATTACTGTTAATTCTTAATTATATTATGTATGATGCTGGGTCTTTAGAGACCCAGCGACATACATAATACAATTAGAATTAATGACTCCACTTACTGATGTGACTAAGTAAAAGCATGTTCTAAATCCACCTCTGAACATATAAAAATTAAAAATGCCGTTTGTATATGGACTTCTAGGTACTTATATTTACTCAGATATTTAGTTTTTTAAAACGCAGATTATCAACGTAATACAAATATTTCGAAAATTCGCAAGTAATTTCAAACAACTAAAACATCCGAATTACAAACTACACCCTTTTTTATAAGCACCAGAGGCTCAAAATCAGTCAAATTTCAAGCACCAGATTAGCACCACCCCATGCTCAAAATTGTTTTTTATTCAGTAGAAAAAATGATTTTAAATTTCAATATTGAGTTTTGCTTCCATTTATTACTTGCACTGCACAAAATCCAACTGTATCCGGACTTATTTTCAGTCCG
>JAUCNQ010021235.1:0-13660 GCA_032352715.1 Bougainvillia muscus | reverse complement strand
GAAATTTTGTGAAACATTCTCTTTTTACAAGACAAATTGATAGATGCAAAAAAATCAGGGTGTTAATTTTGCGCTCAAATCTCCTTTAAGGCTATGTTTTTCAATGATCTGTCCCTGTCTGATTATTCTAGCTTATAAATAATATGTCAGGACCCTGATGTTGTAATTATTTGTTGCAGTGGGATTTTGATTCGTTGAATATCTGGAATATTTTTTGATTTTGCGGATTATTACTGTTTGTATGCTTATAGACTGTTTACAAAAATTTGCTTTACAAATTCACTTCATTCCTGTCAATTTTCATCTCTGATGAAGTGTTATTGTATATACTTTGTATGCACAATAACACTTCTTCTGAGGTGATAATGAAGCGATTTGTGTAGCGAATTAAAGCGAATTTTTGAGACAAACCCTTCGGGACCGTATAAAATTCATAAGGACAAAATGGTAGGAAAATGGTATTTTGTGGACGGTCCCTTTTTATTATTTAGGTGGAGGTGCTCATAAATATACAGATCTTCTTACCTCAAAGTTAGATGTTAGGTAAGTACAGCTGTTCAACTGATTTTGCTTGTGCTTTCTGAGCATACCAAATATTTGAAAGTTATTTATTAAATGGTGAGGGTAAAGGTTATATCTCAAAAATTCGTCTTAATTCCCTTCACAAATCGCTTCATTTTCACCTCAGATGAAGTGTTATTGTGCACACAAAGTATGCACAATAACACTTCATCTGAAGTGAAAATTGACAGGAATGTAAGCGAATTTCTAAAGCGAATAAAGCGAATTTTTGAGACAGTTCCTTACTCACTGGAATGGTTATCGATTAGATCTAGATTCATTACGAGTAGACACAACCGACCTTAAAATTACTGCTGGTCACTTACAGTGTAAAGCTTAGAAAACATTTCAGAATTTACTTCCCTTAACCTTAATCTGTATTTTGTCTTTGCTTTAAAATACATCTGTCCTGTCCTAGCCTGCAAATTACGTACACGCATAACATGCGATGCCAACAAACATCGTGATCTTCATACAAGTGCCTAATAAGTAGCATGTCTCAGGTAGTGTTTTGGTTTTTTACTTACTTACTTACTTACTTACTTTTATTCCTGTCAATTTACATCTCAAATGAAGTGTTATTGTGCATACTTTGTATGCACAATAACACTTCATCTAAGGTGAAAATGAAGCGAAATGTTAAGCGAATTTAAGCGAACTTTTGAGACGGTCCCTTAATGTTTTCGTTAACTGTAAGGGTTGTTTTATTTGCTGCTCTGCAGATTTTACCCACTTAAAAAATGGATTTGATGGTACTGTGATTTCGTATGTTGATTGAGTAATACTTGAATATGTGTCCTCGTTAATAGATCTGAATGACCTATCTTTCAGATTGTGAATGAGTGCTACAATCTCTTTGACTCTTTTTGGCCCCAATGCTCTAAGTTCCAATTAGTTCAAGCTTCACAGATCTAAGAGAGCAGATACAGCTGTTTGTACGTACATACTGATACTTAACAACTGGCTTTGAAGCAACTAGATTAGGGTCCGTCTCAAAACTTCGCTTTAATTCGCCTCACAGTTGTGTCATTTTCACCTCAAATGAAGTGTTATTGTGCATACAAAGTATGCACAATAACACTTCATCTGAGATGAAATTGACAGAAATGAAGCGAATTTATAAAGTGAATTTTTAACACGGTTCCTTACACACAACAACTAATTAAAACCTTGCCATAAACCACAAAATTTCAGGTTAACGCATTCTTCATACACATCTTTTGACATGAAGATAATACGTTTTTTTTGTTACAGAACATGTGAAAGGTTCTTTAGTCTTGCTTATCTTGACATTCTAGAGTTGAAAAGTTGGATGAAATGCATTGTTTGATCACTGGTTGTAATTTTCTTCTAAAACACATCCCAAATGAATGTTTTGAATACGAACAACAAAATGATCAGCCAGTTTTTAATTTTAAAAATCTCAATACTGAAGCTATCTTCCCATATTTACTGGTTAACATAGGCTCTGGGGTATCTATAATAAAAGTAAGCTAAGTTCCCATATTAACTAGCCTACCTGATAGACCGCTTTGCTGAAACTCTGCCTGGTCTATCGCCACTTGTCAACTTTTGTGTTCATGTTCAACAGCTTGGCTGTTGGGCTCGCACATACGCACTGAAAATAGCTATCCGGAATATCCGAAGCAACAGTAAACAAAAACAAGATGGTCCTGTTATTACTGTTAACGCATAAAGTATATCAGTGGTGGTAGACCAACCGTAGTGCAACGAAAGCAGTCTACCTAGGAAGGCTAATATTTACTGGTTAACATAGGCTCTGGTGTATCTATACTAAAAGTAAGCATTTATGTTTGTACACCTCCCTACATTAAATATTCTCCATAATCTTAAAAACAAAGTGCAAAAAACCGTTTTATCTTCATCTCAGATCAGATGAAGTTATTGTTCATGCAAAGTATGAATGAACATTAATAGGAATGAAACAAATTTATAAAGCAAGTTCTTAAGACGGTTTCTAAAGCAGATTTTTCTTTTACAACTGTTAGAAAGCTTGCCGACTATTTCTTCAAAGTATTGGTTGATACCGTTTTCTTCTTTTGAATCCGAAGTCATCCCAAAATAAATGTTTTATTTATGTTGCTAGGTTGAAGGTCCTGACAAGTATGAGCGTATTGGAGGAACAAGTACAGGAGGCGGAACATTTTGGGGACTCGGCTCCCTTCTAACTGATGCAAGTGTAAGTGTTGTTACAAGTTAAATTGATTAATTTGGGTTTTAGATGTAACAGGCAAGGTTAACAAGCGGTCCATCCACAAAATTCACTAATCGTATCATTTTCATACGAAATTCATACGAATTGATACGAATTGATACGAATTTACATGTGAATTTTGTTGACGGTCCCTAAAGATTCATCCTTTATGTAAATACATTGCGCTGTCTTTCAGGGATTGGGTCATACCGCCTATAAAACTGTACCTATTCACCTAGATATGGTGTCTTAAAGTTCAAAATGAACGAACTATCCTTGACTGTGTACGACCGCTTCTCAATTACTTTCTTAAATTCCTAGAAGTGTCGTTATGCAAACTACTGTAAGTATCTGTTTGTAAACTGGCGACATTCATTGTGTATTCTTTTATTTTTTCTGACAGGGTTTCGATGAATTGCTGGCAATGACAACAGAAGGAAAAACCAAAAATATCGACATGCTTGTAAGTGTCTGAGAATTTGATTTTATTAAAGTTGTTGAGTGGTCCGAATATATTCTGTGAGACATACCACATCAGTGATTATCACTGATCAGTTTCATGAAGTTTGTTTTTGTTTGTCTAGACTACAGACTTTTAGGCCGCCACACTTTTCTGTGACGATATAAGAAATATTATTGAGTTTCCTCTCGTGGTAACGCTGGTAAATAATCTGTAGCCGTGTTCATTTAAAATACCACCATAAGATAAAACAAGGTGCTTTTGTTTTCTGTTAGTGTTTTTTTGCAGAATGAATCTATTATCAGGGGTCTGATTAGTTGAATAAGGACAATTTTTATGTAAAAAAAGTCCCAAAAGTAGCTAAGTTTCTTTAAAAACTATTTTAGCCTATTTTACATAAAAGGGTTATTTTCTGTCATTATTCAATGGGTAGTAACATTTGATTGTCGGACTCTCAAAGCCTGGTTTAGACTGGATGCATAAAACCTGTCGATTAAAATTCAATCGTCCAGTATAAAACATTTCCCTTATTGGAACTTGTCGTCAAAATCGTCACAATAGTCGATGTTTGAAGGAGAAAAAAATTGTTTTACTTTTTCGGGCATTTTCGATTATTTTATTCATCTTAATCGTCCAGTCTGAACCTGTATTTACATGTTACATTCCTAATAATGTTTTGTTTAGGTCCGTGACATCTATGGTGGTTCATATGAACAACTCAATCTTCCTGGTGACTTAACAGCAAGTAGTTTTGGTAAAGCTGCTAGAGCCTCCAGAGAAGTTTCTTCAAATGGTTAGTTAGCAAATGGTTAGTAACTGGTTAGTCATCATGTATCATCGCCCAGTTTAAGTTTCGTCTCAAAAATTCGCTTAGAACGTTCATCTCAGAAGAAATTTCATTGTGCATACGTAATAAGAAACCGTCTCAAAAATTCGCTTTATAAATTCGCTTCATTCCTGAGCATACTTTGTATGCACAATAACACTTCATCTGAAGTGAAAATGAAGCGAATTTATGAAACAAACTTTTAGACGATCCACACACTCCTAAAATGTTCTAGGCACAGTTTTAGCAGCGCTCTTAAAATTGCAGTAATACTAGAAAAAGTGTCCTATTTCTTTCCTTGCTGCTTTTGAGGTTTGCTTTGTTTTCCTGCAGGCTGGTTAAACCTTAATTTAATGGAAGATTAAAATTTGTTTTTAATACATTGCTTACTTTTGATAATCTTGCCTGTAGGACAGCTAAATTGCCATGGTTATATCTACACCCCATGATGTTCTATATCGATTTTTAGGGACCGTCCTCAAAATTTGTTTCAATTTTCAATTTTCGTCTAGAACAAGTAGTATGTAATATGTACAAAGGCATTTCTTCTTGAAAAAAATGGTACGAATTGTGATACAAATTTTGTATCACCTTGCATTCAGGATCGTGTAGTATACGGTCTTTTTAGGGGTGCTAGGCATAAATAGACTTTCCTATACTTGTTTTCTGATTACTATTTTCTGTAGATCGTTTTCGTCAGCCAGATATTGCTAAAGCTTTGTTGCGTATGATAAGTAACGACATAGGACAGGCGAGTATTCACTAAGGAAGCGTCCACAAAATTCGTATCGCAATATGAACTATTTTCGTAATATGAACTATTTTTGTGCATAGTATGCACAAAAACACTCCTTCTGTATGAAAATTTATACGAACTTCGATACGAATTTTGTGGACGGTCCCTAATTACGTCACCACTTTAAGTCTATTCTCATAACAATAATGGTATCACTATATTATATCGTTTAGTTGAAGTTATCCTTATTATTATTAGGGAGCTTAAAAGCACAGTCTAATCTACGACGGCAACGTGATATTTACCTTTATGTATATAGGCTACTTGCATTCCATCCTGCAGGTTACAGTTTTCAACGAAACCTTCCAAATTTTCTTTAATTCTCTTCATTTCCATTTTAACAGAAGAAAGCAAAATGACATTTTTCTAAAATGAAAATTGATTGGAACGAAGCGAATTTTTGTGGGAGTGTAAACTAAATAAATAATGAATTACATTAGAAATGGGTTAAAAAGGATAAAATCAAAACCAAACGTAATGTCAGTTAAAATATGTATTTTTAGTATGTCACACACGACAAAAGACAAAATTTGTGATGCTTATTGTTTATAACATAAATTTTTGCATTAGATCTCAGCGCTATATGCTCAATTACATGGATTGAAGCGGATATTTTTTGGTGGTTATTTCATTCGCGGACATCCTGTGACCATGCATACCATATCTTATGCTGTTAATTTCTTTTCCAAGGTATGTAGCAGCTTTAAATTCCTGTCAGTGTCTGTTCTAGAATAGGATGGCAGGCAGTGTCCGATTACTTAAATAAGGGCAATTATGTAAAAAAAGTCCTAAAAATACCTAGTTTTCCAAGAAAACTGGTTGTTTGTACGACTCATTTTCATGATACGAACTATTTCTTCTCCATTATACAAGGGGTAGCATCCACGGAGGTATATATAACCTCTGTTAAAGATGGTTGGGGTGGCAGGTTACTGGATCATTGAAGGAATACAACATTTTTTAATGTGATCTGAGCTAAAGATGTTTCTTAGCGACCATTTAAGAAATTCGTATCTCAAATCGTATTGTTTTCATACTAAGTTACACAAAAACACTCCTTCTGAAGGTGTTTTATCACACTTGATATGCTTGACTGGTCATCGTGCTTGTAATCTCCACTTGGCTCAAGGATGTGTGGCCATTTATGAATTCTAGGCACAGTTAATTGCGAATATGGAAAACAAATATGGAAAACATTAAGTAAAGGTACCGTCGACCGTTGTAACACATTGAGCTCAATATCGAGGTGTCACCGGTTCAAATCCAGGCCAAGGATCTTCTCAGGGCTACGTCCCTGGAAGTACTGTGGTTAGCCTGTTCCTCTGTAAAGTTGTAATTGCCATGTTTCAGATGTATTTTCTAGGGTAGTCTTCAAGCTCTATTTTTACGTCATGAAGGATATTTGGGAGCCATTGGAGCATACATTAGCTCTACAAGTAAGTTTAAAAATAATCACCACCTCAAGAAGAAGTGTTTTTGTGCTTGCTTAATGCATATACAAAGGCACTTCTCCTTAGTTAGTTAAACCCTCATCCCTCCAGAGATACATTAAACGTGTCTGGAGAAGATTCTTTTTTCTAAAACCTAACCTTATTAACCTTAGTCTCAAAAATTCGCTTAAATTCGCTTAACAATTCGCTTCATTCCTAATAATTTTCACCTCAGATGAAGTGTTATTGTAACGCTTACGTGTTACAATAACACTTCATCTAAGGTGAAAATGAAGCGAATCTAAGCGAATTTAAGCGAATTTTTGAGACGGTCCCTTATTAACCTTATTGTTTTTTCAACGTTTTAATTTACTTGTATTTAATTACTACAGTATATGAAAAAATATTTTATACTGGATAAAGCTAATCAGAGTTAAACCAATTTTACCTGAATTATTTCTTATTTTAGCTACAACAAATACAAATGACACTGGCTGGTCTGAGAATTATGCTGGTAGTTCTGGTTTTCCAACTCCAAGAACTAGCTCTTCTGTACGGTATTTAGGGACCGTCTGCAAAAATCGTTTCACAGATTTCAAGGGACCGTTCATTCCAAAAATCCTATTAATTTTCATTCAAAAGAAGTGGCTTTGGGAATCTCCCTGTTTGAAAATCGGTATCAGGGACCGTCTCAAAAATTTGCTTAAATTCGCTTCACAATTCGCTTCACAATTCGCTTCATTTTCAGTTATTATTGAAGTGTTATTGTAATACCTAAGTGTTACAATAACACTTCATCTAAGGTGAAAATGAAGCGAATTGTGAAGCGAATTTAAGCAATTTTTTGAGACGGACCCTAATCTCTGTCCAGATTTTCTCTGAGAGTCAAATAATTACAGTCAACTCCCGCTATCTCGAACACACGCTATCTCGAGCTTCACGCTATCTCGAACAAATCCATTTGTCTCTTGGCCATTATTCACTCAGTGTACGCACTCCATATTTCGAACTTTTTGCTATCCCAAACTTTTTCCCCGGTCCCTTGGAGGTTCGAGATAGCGGGAGTTGCCTGTATAATTAATCAGAAACAGATTTTCATGCAGTTTTTTATACACAAAGACAGTTCTCTTGAGAAGAAAATGATGCGATCTGTGGACGGTCCAGCTACATTGTATGTCGTTAGAATTGTGTAAAAATTTCATCGAAACGTTTTCGTAGCAGTCAACGACTTTTAATGATCAGGATTTTCTCTCATGTTCACATGACCTGTCAAATTTTTTGGATTAACCCTTTAATGTCTGATGGTAGCAAAAGGGTCACATACGCTTTAACAATCCTGAAGCAAATGCTTCAGGATTGTTTAAGTGTGTATGACCATTTAATAGACAGAAATATAATAGAAAGGGTTAAATATATAGATTTATTGTAATTTCGTTAAGTGTTTTACATGCTTAATCTTTTTAGTATGATGTCTTTCAATTGGATCGAGTTGGACACCAGTTTGAAGTTTGTCCACTTCTTGCAGAACCTGACAAATACAAGCCAGATTTTATTGATCTTTCTGTGGACGAAGATGCAAGAGACTACTGGCTAACAACAATTGAAAATGGTCTTACACATGTAAGTGGAGACCAAATATATCTGTAAAATGTATCGCAAATCGTAACATTTTCATAACAGAAAATGACATTTCTCCTGAATGAAAATTAAAACGAATTTCAACACGAATTTTGAAAACCTAAGATTGATACCGTTCAAGGCGTTTATTTGAATTCGTTTCAACGAAGTATCGTTTCTCCTCAGAATTGCTGAGATTGCTTTTCTAGAATTTAAAGATAAAGTGGTTTTGTGTTACTGTTATAGAATGGTTGTTCTTAAAATTATACATCTGTTTTAGAAAAACTTGCTGTATTTGTTAACTTGTTAGGTCAAAGTTAGTTTTTCTCCCTCAATAGAAAGATTTTGAGGGGTCAAAAAACTGCGATTAATATTTTTATTAAAAAGAGGTGGATACAGAACATGCCTTTACTTAATAACAACAATAAAATGACTCAAAGTCTCAAAGTCATTAATTTTAATTGCTTTATGTATAGTGTTGGGTCTCTCAAGACCTTCATCATGCATAAAGCTTTAAGAATTAAAACTTCTTTCTCCATGGTGATTGCTTTGACTAGAGCGTAATCTGGTACTGTGAACGACCTAAACATTTTGAGTAGAGCCTCTTAGTTAAGATGATTGTGTCTTTAGTTTGTGCATCGAATGATTGTGTATTTAGTTTGTTGATCAAGCGATTCAAAGTCAATCTGGTCATGAAGATGTTTGTGATCGTGGTGAAAACTTCCAACAGAAGTTTCTTGCACGTTTACAAATATTGCGTAACACTCCATACGCGTTTGGTCGGCTAACAGTTCGAAGTTTATTGGACACCAGAGAACAATTCATGGCAGCTCATTTATTTTGTGATCCGTATTTACAGGTATAATTGTTTTTTCTTCCCTTTGAAACAGGAGGCTTTATTCAAGCATCCGCTACTTAATTTAGGGACCGTCTCAAAAATTCGCTTAAATTCGCTTAACAATTCGTTTCATTCCTAATAATTTTCACCTAAGATGAAGTCTAAGGTGATTATGAAGCGAATTTAAGCGAATTTAAGCCAATTTTTGAGACGGTCCCTTAGTGCCTTTTTCGTCTCAGAACAAGTTTTGTGAGTACTCAAATCTGCTTCGAGTAATGCTATGTATTTACTGGAAATATAATAAATCATATCCCCTCAATATTCTACTCGTTGTAATCTTGAATAGGAGAGCAGCGTTTGATCAGTTGATTATAGGCAATTTGTGTTTAAAATATACTTAGGACTACCGTGTAAGTCCGATAGTAGCCACCGCTTACTTTCAGTTTTAGTAGCCCTTTTATGCGCTTACTTTTGGAGGGTGCCTACAACTGGGGGTTACTATCGCAGGTTTACTGTGGGAGTTGTAAGTGGCCTATTAAAATTACCCCTACTATCTGGTTGGCGCCTTCTACTAATTATACGGTATTTTACTTAGGTATAGCGTCTGATTGACAGGCGCTTAAAAGGCCTGAATTAGTGCTTGGCCTTTCCAGTGTTGTATCCGGCGTGTAATTTGATAATAAAAGTGCAGCATATTATTTGAATTATCTCCAAGGTCACGTTATTCGAACCCAAATTAAGTAAATCCAGTATTTTAATAAATAATCCACAAGAATTGGACCCAGTGTATTCATTGGGAACCGGTAATGATAGAATGTAAAGAATCAAAATAATATTTGTTAAGTGACTGTCCACAAAATTCGTCTGGAAATTCGTCTTAATTTTGGTACAGAATGAGTGTCTTTTTGTGCATACTTGTATGCAGAAAGATACTTCTTTCGTGATGAAAATAGTACGAATTTTGATACATATTTTGTATACAGCCACTAACAGTCAGGTTTTTGTCAATAGGTGAAACAAAGAGAGAATGAACTTGCTATGTTTGATACGTATGTTGTGGACAGTTGCTAACGGTCTGTTTCTTTTCAATAGGTGAAACAAAGAGATAATGAACTTGCTATGCCTGATACGTATGTTGTGGACGGTTGCTAAGGGTCTGTTTCTTTTCAATAGGTGAAACAAAGAGAGAATGAACTTGCTATGTCATTATTACAACAACGTTTAGATTACATTGATAGTTTGAACACTGATGAGGAGAAATATCTGGAACTCTTACACGGATTAGTTGCAGGGAACATATTTGATTGGGGAGCTAACGCAAGCCAGAGGTATAATTTGTTGATGTTTCTAAGGGCCTGTTCACAACATTCGTTTCACAAAACGTTTTATTTTCATCTCAGAAGAAGTGTTTGCATAAAGACACTCCTGTGGACGGTCCCTAAAATGAAGTTGTTGATTCACGGTGCTGTTCTGTACCCCCCCCCCCCCCCTCCCCACGCCCATCAAGATGGTTCTTCAGATAAAAGATATTTAATGTGTTAATTCTGTTCTAGATGTTTTGAGGATCCACAATTTGGTTTTTACAAAGCTAAAGACAAGATACAAAGTGAGACTTAATTCAATCTTATTTTAATTGCATCTCAAATGCCCTGCATAAGGTATAACACACACTCTAATTGATGACCACAAAGAAACTTTTACCTTTTTACACATAGGCTACTGGTGTTCTATCCTGCAGAATGAAAAGCAAGTAGCGTATGTGCAAAGACGTAAATACAGCATAAATTTGGCTGGTAGGGTTGATTTACGCAGATTAAATACTTGAGTGAAGAACCTGTAGATTCGTAGATTTGACTGTACCTAATGCACTCTTATCTAATTTTTATCAAACCAAAAATTGTTTTAATGATGAAGAGTTATATATCCAAAATTATGCAGCTTAGTAAAGTGATGTCTGCATGTTCTCAGGACTGACAAACATGCAATGTTCCTAACTTAGGTACAGTCCACTAAATTCATATCGCAAATCGTACAATTTGTATCACAGAAGAAGTGTCTTTGTGCATACTTAGTATATACAAAGGCACTCCTTCTGTATGGAAATTGATACGTGTTTCCATATTTCATATGAAAATTGTGGAAGGTCCTTAAGCTCTTAAAACGGTATTGGTCTCTGTTTTTGTTTGTTTATAGAGCGTCCTTGGTTGGAAGACGATGTTGATGAATGGATAAAGCGTTTAAACACATCCCCACCATACCAAAAGGTTGTTGTGTTTGTGGATAATAGTGGAGCAGACATTATTCTCGGAGTAATACCATTTGTTAGAGAGTTATTGAAACGAGGAACCAAGGTATAATAAACAGCAAAGAAGGATAAAATAGCGAAGTAAGGGATCGTTCACAAAAGTCGTATTGCAAACTGTAACATTTTTCTGACAGAAGGAGTGTATTTGTGTATAAATTGATACAAATTTGCATACGAATTTTTTTGAACGGTGCCTACAGAGTCTATTTCCAATAAAATCGCAATTCTATGGAGTATGTAGATGGTTGAAAGATTTTATATGTCATAGCGAAATATTTTGTTTTTAACTTCAAATCAATAGTTTTTAATATTCTGAAACCTGTTTCATAGCAGTTATGAATTCTCTAAGAGATTAAGGGAACGTCACAAAATTCACATCCCAAATCGTACCTTTTTCATCACAGAAGAATGTTTTGTAGGTGCAAAGACACTACTTCCGAATGAAAATTGATACGAATTTCCATACGAATTTTGTGGACTGTCTCTAATGATGTGCTAACTCGAATTGAATTAGCAGATTTAGAATCTTCAATTAGAATCGAAGTAACGCTACCATAAAGTAACATTGTTTTGACCAATGTAAATGTAATGAATTTATTCTTTTTCCTCATAGGTTGTGCTTGCTGCGAATTCCTACCCTGCTATTAATGACGTTATCCACAGTGAATTAGAAGTTGTTTGTGAGCGTGTGGCAGCAATGTGTTGCACTATTAGGTATTACATCAGAATAGATTCAATCCCAGTACATATTAGATCCAATCCCGGTTCATTAGAAATTCTGACAACATGATAATAGTTTTTTAACTAGTATACGATTTTAAATCATATTGTCAGAATCTATTTTTTTTAAATCCGTCCGCAAAGAAAAGCAAGCTGACCAAAATTGCTATTTTTAGCAAATTTTTTTTTGTTATTTAACGATTTCGCGCCTAGTTGAAGGTACGAAAGCATGAGTAGAATCAGTGAAAAAATAACATATTTAGGGACCGTCCACAAAATTCGTATCGTTATACGAACCATTTTCATCACAAAAGGAGTGCTTTTGTGCATACTTAAGTATGCACAAAAACACTCCTTTTGTATGAAAATTGATACGAATTTCCATACGAATTCTGTGGACGGTCCCTTAGGAGGGCGATGCAGAGATAAGTCATTGCTAGTAGTTAATACAGACTGTGTAAATAATGAGTAAATCATGAAAACTATTTTACGTTTAGAAGTGCTTTGGCCAAGAAGAAATTATTTGTGATGGAGAATGGCTTAGGATCACCTTGTCTGGATTTAAGGTATATATAAATATGGTTCACAGGTAGGAGTGCACTGTCGCCATGACGTGCTGCAACCCTTCAAGTATGCCAAAATGTCTTGTGTTTTAGAAGCTGTCTCAAAAATGCTCTTTATTTTTAAATGAATGCACAATGAATGCATTTAAAATGAAGCGACTTATGAGACGATTTTAGACGAATGATACGCACCCGTATTACATTTACAATCTAGTGATATTTAGTTTTTTCAACAAATGCATTTCTCCTAAAACGATACTTATTGTTTACCTTTTTACCATTTGATTTAGACGCATTGATGGTGAACTTGCTTCGTTTATGAAGGACGCAGATCTTGTTGTATTAGAAGGGATGGGGAGGTAAGCACATAGTAGTGTCTAATGAACTTATTCCATGTGAATTGTACCATGTTTGTCTCCAAGAACATTTTTGCTTTCTGTATATTAAGGAACTGTTTATAGGGTTCATATTAGAGAATCGTGTTAATTTTCGACTACAGGGTAGCCACCTTTTTGGCTCTTGTACTTTGAAATATACTTTCCGCCATTACAAACTTATTTTCCGGCCTGACAAGAACATGCTATAGGAATTGTAGTATATCTACACTCACACACTAAGTAATTGACAAAGTAGAAAGAATTATCTCGCCACTTTATATTCTGGGATTCCTTTTTTCAAAGTAGATTCGCAAAGATACCTTTGTCCAAAAGATACTCTCTCAACGATATCCTGTCAAAGATATCCTATCAATGATACTCTCTCCACGATATCCCCTCAACGATATCCTCTCAAAGATACTCTCTTAACGATACCCACTCAACGATATCCTATCGAAGGTACTTTCTCAACGATATTCCCTCAGTATCCTATCAAAAATACTCTCTTAACGATACCCCCACAAAGATATCCTATCAACGATACTCTCTTCTTAACAATATCTCATCAAAGATATCCTATAAAAGATACGATATCTTCATTCAATATTATCCTATCGAAGATACTCTCTCTCAACAATATCCCTTGAAAGATATCCTATCAAAGATACTCTCTTAACGATATCCCCTCGACAATATCCTATCAAAGTTACTCTCTTAACGATATCCCCTGAAAGATATCCTATCAAAGATACTCCCTTTACGATATCCCCTTAAAGATATCCGATCAAAGATACTCTCTTAACGATATCTCATCACATCAAAGATTATGGTTCTTTTGTAGCAAAATTCAACAAAGACAATTTTTTGCATTCAATTATAACATGTTCATATTCAACATCCCTATTTTCATATTCAACCCCCCGATTTTCACATTCAAGGTAGCAATTTTCAT
>JAUCNQ010021124.1:0-13660 GCA_032352715.1 Bougainvillia muscus | reverse complement strand
TTTTTCTGACGGAAAAATTTAACCAATCACAGAAGCCATGACAGTTCATTTCGTCTATAGAAAGTCTTCATGTAAACTCAATATAAACTCGTTTTATTCCTATCTTTTTTCAAACAAAAGTGCGCATACACTTCTTCTGAATGAAAATTGATAGGAAAGAAGAGAATTTCTAAAGCGAACTTTTTGAGTCGGTTCTTAAGGAACCGTCCACAAAATTCGTATCAATTTTCATTCAGAAGGAGTGTTTTTTGTGCATATATAGTATGCACAAAAACACTTCTTCTGTGATGAAATGGTTTCTATCACGATATGAATTTTGAAGACGTCTCTAAGGCGGAAACATATAGTTATATAGTTTTGGGAGGACACTAAGGGACCGTCTCAAAAAACACTTGTTATGTGTTACAATAACACTTCATCTAAGATGAAAATGAAGCGAATTGCAAAGCGAATTTAAGCGAATTTTTGAGACTACTTTCTCTGGTACTTTCTAACTACTTTCTCTGGTAAAATACAATAACTACTTGCTAGTAAATTAGGGGCCATCCAAAAAATTCGTATGCAAATTCGTATCAATTTTCATGCAGGAGTGTCTTTGTGCATACATTGTATGCACAAATACACTTCTTCTATGATATAAATGGTACGATTTGAGAGACGAATTTTGTGGACGGCCATTGTAATTTTTACAAAATTTGCAAAGGAGTGTTTATTTTTTTAAGCAATAACATTCCATCGCAGATGCAAAAATATATCATGATAATCTATGTCAAAAAAAATACATATCAGGAACAAAGCAGATTGAGTACATACGTGTAATAATTCACGAGCTCTTTCTGTTCCTCCTTCTTATCAGTTGTTAACCATATCATTCCTAAAAAAATAAAAATTACTACAAAATCTGATGTTAATATCCGTGTTTCTTAGTTTAAGAAAAGTATCATGACACTTAGAGACGTCCACAAAATTCGTATCTCAATCTCGTACCAATTTCATCACTACTTTTGTATGAAAATTGATACGAATGGCCCCTAATTTACTAGCCAGTAGTTATTGTATTTTACCAGATTGCGTTTGCACTAAGATGTTAAAATATCACAAATTTTATCGTTTTAGAAGCGTGAGAAAAATAAAAATCTTCATTTTCGTTCGTGTCAATAGCCAGAATCTAATCTAGAAAAAATCGCTTCATTTTCACCTCAGATGAAGTGTTATTACGCATACAAAGTATGCACAATAACACTTCATCTGAGATGAAAATTGACAGGAATGAAGCGAATTTATGAATGGGGCACTTTATTATCATTATTCAAGATTGGCAGACATGATCCTGGCTCTCAAAAAACCAGGCTGAAAGAAATAAGGTAATACGAATGGCCATTCCAGCCACTTTATATGCTAAATTAAGGATTTGCTGAAGGATTACTTAATTTTTCAGCTGTTTAAGTTAAAAAAAGAGTTACGTATGGTCTTCATTTTCAGCTTCGTTTAATCTAAAAACGGCAGAACTTCGCCTTTCCGTGGAAAAAGAATCATGTCCGGATTGACAGACGCTCAAAAAGCCAGGATAAGTGTGCTATTATAGCACTTGAATAAGAAGCATTTTATAATAGCTGATTAAGAACATGATTTGACCTATACCCAGCAATAAAATGAAGAATCAAAGTCATTAAGGGTTCGTCTCAAAATTTCGCTTAAATTTGCTTCACAAATCGCTTCATACAAAGTATGCCCAATAACACATCATCTAAAATGAAAATTGACAGAAATGAAGCGAATTTATGAAGCGAATTTTTGAGACGGTTCCTAATACACCTTGGGTTTTTTTATAAGAACTCTTTTTCACTTGAGGCGTTAAGATTTTACCATGAACTATAAAAGTTAATATTTCTGTTTGTTCCATTAGGGACCGTCTCAAAAATTCGCTTAAATTCGCTTCGTAATTCGCTTCATTTTCATCTTAGATGAAGTGTTATTGTAACACATAAGTGTTACAATAACACCTCATCTAAGATGAAAATGCGAATTTTTGAGACGAACCCTTAGGTTGTTCCTTTATATGTTATTTTGGCGAATAGTCAAAAGTATCTCCGAGGTAACAATAAGTCCTCTGTCCCTCCTCTTATCAACGGACCAGAGGTTTTGACGTCATCTAACGACAAGGCTAAACTCTTTGCTAAGCTCTTCAGTTCTAACTCGACTCTTAATGACTGCGGCCATCCTATTCCTGATTTTCCGCCTAAAACTGATCAGCTCTTACAACATATTCAGATCACTCCAGCCAAAGTCGCCGCCATTGTATCGAGTTTAGATCGATCCGACTAAAGCTACTGAACCTGATGATATTCCAGTTATTGTTTTCCAAAAGTGTTCTCCTGAATTGTCACCCGTTTTATCCAGGCTCTTTATAAAGTGTGTCTCTGATTTTTTTTTTCCTTCTTCATGGAAGTTTCCTTTTGTGATTCCCGTCTTTAAAAACTGTGGCGAGCGGTCTAATCCTCGTAATTATCGGCCAATTAGTCTTCTTCCTGTTATCAGTAAGGTTTTTGAGTGATTGATTAATAACACCTTGGTAAAGCACCTTGATTCAAATCATCTGCTTTCAGACTCCCAGTATGGTTTTCGTACTGGTCGATCAACTGCTGATCTGCTTACCATCATCTCGGATCGTATTAATCGGGCTTTGAATGTATCAGGTCAAGCAAGAGCTGTTACTCTTGCCATTTCTAAGGCATTTGATAAGGTTTGGCATGCAGGACTTTTCAAGAAGCTTCGGGCTAATGGTATGACCGGTCCCATGTTCGATATAGTTTCTTCTTTTCTTCATGATCGTAAAATTAAGGCTGTCCTTGATGGACAATCCTCTTCGTGCTTTTCAATCAACGCTGGGGTTCCCCAAGGGTCTGTTCTTGGCCCTACACTTTTTCTTCTTTTCATCAATAATCTTCCTGAACACATCTTTTGTATGCTTGCTACCCATGCCGATGACTCAACACTGTGCTCTTGTCTGGGTAAATCTGAGAACTGTTCGACAAAGTTGAGATGGCACCTGACCTAGAATATGATCTTCGTTCTGCTTCTGAATGGGGAAAGAAGTGGCTCGTGACATTGAACATTTTGAAGACTAAACTTCTTTCGATAAACAACTTCAGAGAACCAATCCTACCTCCCATCTCGATGGATGGTTCAAACTTGTCTGAGAGTGATTCTTTCCGTCTCCTTGGTATAATTCTGTCTGAAGACTTTTATTGGCAGACTTACATTGAATCAATAGCCAAATCAGATGCTATGAAAGTTGGTTCTCTTTTGCGTGCAAGGAGCTATCTCACTCCTGAGAGTATTTTGTATCTTTTTTAAATCCACCATTCGTCCATGCATGGAGTATTGTTGCCACATCTGGGCTAGTGCTCCATCTGGCTGTCTTAATATGTTGTATCGTATACAACACCGTATTTGTAATGGCATAGTACAAGATCTCTCCTCAAAAGTAGATTCGTTAGCACATCGATGAAATGTTGTCTCTTTGTCTCTTTTCTATAAATACTTCCATGGTCGTTGCTCGACTGAACTCTCTACACTTACTTCTCCTTCGAAAACCTTCCACCGCTCTACTCGTCTGTCATGCAGGTCTCATCAGTTTACTGTGCACACACCTAATTGTTTCAAAAACCTTTACAGTGACAGCTTCTTTCCTCGAACCTCTCATCTATGGAATTCTCTTCCACACTCTTGCTTTCCATCTGAATATAACCTCTAACTCTTTAAATGTAATGTCCCAACTATCGAATTAAGGGATCGCGAATCGCGATCGGTTTTTGCAAATTCGCAATAGCAGAATTACTAAAAAAGGTTAAATTGCTATCTCAAAATTCTGATGTTGAACAAAAGATAGTTTTTATTTGTTTTTATTGCAGCTAACAGAAAAGAAAAAGTTCGACGAAAACACTAAAATACTAGCTCAAAATGTTTTTGCTATCGACTTTATTTTGGTTAATTCGCTCCCTGTGTCCATCACTATCTTTCTTCCGTAGCTCTTTAACTTGTAATGAGCAACTACTTTAAAAAAAAAACTATTTTAAATTATGCACATATTTTCTCTTGCCTGGAGAAAAAATTGATTTTTGAGGCTCTTTTCTTATGAACTTTTTTCTTATAAAAAACGTGTACTGAATTATTTAATATACGGTGGTCGGTGTCTCTTAAGACCCATATTCATAAGAATATTTTAGTATAGACTACCTTTGTCGGACGAATGTGACCAATTTTGTATCCAACCAGAAATTATGTCGGTCAAATTTTTTTGTCTAAATCTAAAACTTTAAAATGGGCCAGATTCTTTCTTTTCTTTCGGAACACAGTGTTTATAGTTTTTGTCTCTAAATCCTAACTTTATACTATTTTTTTTTATTTAAAAGGACAAAATTATTCGTCGGACGTAAGTATTTGTCGGACAAATGACGAAATTTTTGTCCGACAACGATATGTATATAAATAGGTTAATCCACCGAGATAAAAATGGTGAAAACTTTGTGGTCTGACTCCAACATTTCTTTGCATACCTACATTTCTCACATAAGACGATCCCAAATATTTTGTTCACTCATCAACTGCATACGTTCTTGTTTTTGCTGAAACAAACCAGAAGTTTCCATTCTAACATCACTTACAGATCGTGATTGCATTCCAGATAAGCCACCAAAGGGCAGCTGTGCAGGTAACCCTCTTTGCGGATTGATAGGTCGATGAAAAGATGGTCTATCAGGCAGAATATCATAGCGACGGTCCATCCCTGGACGCTCAAAACTTAAATTTTGTGCACTCATACGTAAACTGTTTTGTTCTTGTTGGGCCAACATTGCTTGTTGTTGTTGTTGTTGTTGCTGTTGTTGCTGTTGTTGTTGTTGTTGCTGCTGTTGTTGCTGTTGCTGTTGTTGTTGTTGCTGCTGTTGTTGTTGATGTTGTTGTTTTAGTTGTATTTGTTTTTGTTGACGAGCGTACTGTTCAAGGATTTGTTGTTTAGCAAGTAATTGTTCACGATTTTGACGCATGTATGGACCAACAGGATTTTGTGGCAGCTGTAAACTTTCAATGTTGAAATTTGAAGTACTCAGATTTCTTTGTTGCGGGAGGTTTTGGGCATTGAAATTTCGTTGTGGTTGCTGCTGCTGTTGTAATAATTGCTGCTGTTGTAATAATTTCTGCTGCTGAAGAAGTTGTTGTTGTTGTTGCTGTAGTTGTATTTGTTGTTGCTGTTGTTGTTGTTGTTGTTTCTGGAATGTGTTTGAAATGGGCCAAGGATCCACTGCCGGCTACAAAAATGAAGAAAGTAAGATATTTGTGCCTGTTCAAAGATTTACATGGCAAATCGTACCATTTCCTCGCAGAAGAAGTGTCGTCGTGCATGTGCACAAAGACACTTCTTCAGTGATGTACATTAATTATTTATTCATATATTAATCATTCAATAATTTATAGATATACCTATCATTTACACCTAAGAATAAGCTCCATTAACCATAAAAAGTATGTACAGAGACACTTCTCCACAGGAGTATACATGATAATAACAAGTAGTATAAATTATTTAGACGATTACAAATGGAAAATCAAAAGGTTCGATGTTGACTACTCGAAGTGTGTTTTTGTTAAAAGCATTTTGAAATCTGGAACATAAGAACCACTGGAAGGAAAATAATGCTACTTGAGTAGAAGGGAAATATTATAATCTTAAATAAGTTTACCTCAAATGAGCTGTTTGCAGTACGATCGGTAGGTTTGTCAAAAGCATTTTGAAGGTCTGGAACGTAAGACCTAAAATACAAAAAAATAGTTATTTAACCCTATAACACCCGATGGTAAAAGAATGGTCATACATACTTTAATAATCCTGAAGCAAAATGCTTAAGGGTTCGTCTCAAAAATTCGCTTAAATTCGCTTCGTAATTCGCTTCATTTGTTCGAAACTGAAATAAATATGGATTAGCTTAATCTGGTATTAAATCTTACTTTAACCAATCAGAATTGATTAGAAATCAATTCTGATTGGTTAAAGTGAGGTTTAATACTGGATTAAGCTAATCCGAGTTTAATCCACTGTCTAACAACTGGGCCCAGGCGTTAAAGGTTTTGAAATTTATAAAACGAATAAATGCTAATTTTTGAAACAAAGCCTTGATTCATAAACAATACCAATTAAGTTTATCTCAATAAAAACGTCATCGTTTACAAAGCGAACTATGTTCAACATTGATATGTAAAATTTTAATACAAACTCTATTGACAGTCCCTTCTTACCTATCTTTCCAGTTTTCTTTTGTCTTACTATAACCACTAAAGAAACGTGAACCTTCCAGAAGTCTATTAAAATCTTGTTGTTTATCCAAAGTAAACTCAACTTCTGATAGTTTTCTAGTATTTATATCTGGAGGAAACACCACCTTTTCACTTGTAGCAGCAGGCTAAATATATAAAAATTGTTGTCACTAGTTAAAAACTACTGAACTCTTTTAACCCTATGAAGGCCTGGGGGAGGGGGCAAAACTGACCCCAGAGCGATTTTTCTTTAATATAGTTTGATTGCCTGTATGAAATTAGCTGAAATTAGCTGAAAACTAGACTACAATCCTGGTCAAAATTTATGGCAACCTACAGTTTTTTCTGGCTGAACTGACACTTTGGACCTTTTGCCGAGTAGAAACGCTCCAACGTATGAACGTGAAACTTTGTCATAACAATGCTTAGTGACAAAGACTTGTTAATCTACGATTTTGAAGAAAAACTTATTTTGCCTTCTATCAGATCCGGCAGAACCTAATAGCCTTTTTAACGTGTACAGTTAAGTGTTTAAAGATTATTTGTGTCAAGTTTCAGGTTATATGGACCTAAAAAGAGAAGTTAGATAAAGGGGGGGGGGGGAGTAAAAAGCCCCGCCTTTATAGGGTTAAAGGTCCATCCACAAAATTCGTATGAATTTTTATTCAGATGATACGTCTTTAAGCATACTTAATAAACACAAAGACACTTCTTCTAAGGACTCGTTTACATGGAAAATCGTTGTGAATTGGCATGGCTTCTGTGATTGGTTAAATTTTTCCGACGGAAAAATTTAACCAATCACAGAAGCCATGACAGTTCATTTCGCCTATAGAAAGTCTTCATGTAAACGAGTTCTAAGGAGGAAATGGCATGATTTACGATACGAATTGCGCAATGACACTTCATCTGAGATGAAAATTAATAAGAATGAAGCGAATTCATGAAGCGAATTTTTGAGACGAGCCCTAAGTGGTAATCATTTCAAAGATTCGTTTCATAAATGGCCAGAAATAAGTATATATTAAGATATGTGTGCAGTCAAACCTTCATAAGATGGACATGGTCTAAGAGGACACACATAGTAAGACAAAGAGTTTTCTTTGCAACGGCAGAATAAAATTCTTATAAAAAAAGCTCTTTTCAAGACGGACACCTGTATAAGAAGGTCAGTTTCATGGACGGTTGTGTGTCCAGAAAAAATATTTGGTGCACTGTGACAGAGATTGTTAAGGAACCGTCTCAAAATTTTGCTTAAGAAGTTCGCCGCGTTTCTGTCAATTTTCATCTCAGAAGAAGTGTTATTGTGCATACTAAGTATGCACAATAACACTTCATCTGAGACGAAAATGAAGCGATTTGTGAAGCGAATTTAAGCGAATTTTTGTTTTTTTCCTTATTTAGAACACGCAAATTTTCATCTCAGAAGAATACTCTTTGTACATATTTAGTATGCACAAAGACACACTGCTGTGATGAAAATGATACAACGTGCGATATGAATTTTGTGGACCATCCGTTATTTAACGGCCTTTGAAAGCGAACTGAATGTCAACCTAATATCCAGGGATGAGCGTATAACAAACCTTTTCATTTTCAAGCGTGGCATCTGACCAAAGATTACCAAGTTTACTACTATTGGACAAACCAACAGGCCATGACATCTGTGAACCACCAAATGGTTCGTAATGTGTTGGCAGTAGAGGAGAATTCATAACATTTCCTGGTTGTTGAATACTTGGGGAAAGTGCACCACCGAGTGAGTCCTGCTCTCTTGGTGATGATAACTTTCTTTGTAATAAACTTTCTCTACTAGCTGGTTCTCTGGAGCCTATTGGAGTCTCATAAACTTGTGCAGCTGAGTAAACATTTTGTTGTTGTAATTTTTCTTCAGGAGGAGTAATGCTTCTCATTCTAAAAGCAGGTTGGTTGGCATCTAATTTTGATGTAAAATTCTGAATAACTGCTGCAACTTGTTGAGAATCTTGAGGTCTTTCCACTCCCAGCATATGCAGATTCACTGGCTCTGATTGTGTTACTTCGACATTCTGTTTGACAAGTGTCGATGAAATGTTTTTGTCGGAGGTACTATGTGAAATGCCAATCTGTTTAGTAGACTCAGTCGTAATCAATTCAGGATTAAAGATTTCTGATTGCACGGAAAGTAACTTTTCAGATTCTGTCACTGATGGTTTTGGTTTTTCGTCCACTTGTTCGATTAATGGATTTGAAAGACCAGCATTGGTTTGGGTTGATGGGGCACAAATACTGGCAGTTATTGCAGTAGTGTTGATGTTCACTGTTGAGGTAAATTTATTTTTTCCATCGATTTTGTCCATACCATCGCCTGGTGTACGTTCTACTGCAGGTACCAAATCAGGAGATGTACTTTTTTCTGAAGGAGTAGCTAAATCCGGGGACATACTTGGCTTATCTTCTGAAGAAGGATCAACAATTGTTTTCTGTTCAGAGGGTACTTCTTTTCCGGTAGAAATATCGGTAGATTCGCAAACAAGTTCATTTAAGTGGTCAACTGGTTTGCTCTGATTGTAAAGAGCATCAGTTTTTTCTTTCTGCTTATCTTCTGATATTTCCTTCACAACTTCTTGTTTCTGTTTATCTAAAGGTATCTTAAACGGTTCAATTTGCTTTCGTGTTTCTTCGCCACCATCCTTGTTACCAATAATATCAGTTGCTTTACCGGAGAAACTTGCTGACTTTTTATGACATAATTTTAGTTTGCCTTCAGAATTTGTTCTACTTTTCATATCCGAAGATAAATTTGTCATACTGTTGTTTCTTTTGTGAGATTTCAATGAAGTCTGACGAATCTTCTCACCCTTCTCGTTGATAGCAAGACTACTAGTACTAGAGCCAGATAAGAAATCAATAACACCCTGCAGTTCTTCAAACGATGCAATCGATGGGGATTGGTCTTTTGAACCTGAAAGAGAAAGTTCTTATTAATAGAGAGGGTAATGAATGACTGCTCCTATTCCAATGAACAAAATGTTTGTTAAACTTGTCGAATTCGATTCAATTCATAACATTTAGGAACCGTCTCAAAAATTCGCTTAAATTCGCTTCACAATTCGCTTCATTCCAAATAATTTTCACCTCAGATGAAGTGTTATTGTAACACTTACGTGTTACAATAACACTTCATCTAAGGTGAAAATGAAGCGAATTTAAGCGAATTTTTGGGACGGTCCCTTAAATTGCCAAAAAAATAAATATTTTCCTCGATTATTAGTTCAAGTTTACATTTAACCAGTCTACATTTGTGTCAATTTTCATTCAGAAATAGTATCTTTGTGCATTAGTACGCACAAAGACACTTCTTCCGAGATAAAAATGGTACGATTTGCGATAAGAATTTTGTGGACGGTCCCTTTGTGAATAGTCGTAAAATGTAAAACTAACTAGTTTTCAAATAAAACATTTCTCTACTTCAACTCAACCTTTAGGAACAGCCCCCAAAATTCACTTTATAAATTCCTATAAATTTTCATTCAAAAGAAGAGTCATATGCACTGTGGCACTGTATCTGAGCTGAAAATAAAATGAATTGTGAAACGAAATTGTGTGTATTTCTGTTATATATTGTATTACCTTCAACTCGTATAAGGGTTCGTCTCAAAAATTCGCTTAAATTCGCTTAAATTCGCTTAAATTCGCTTAACAATTCGCTTTATTTCTATTAATTTTCATCTCAGATAAAGTGTTATTGTGCATACTTTGTATGCACAATAACACTTCATCTGAGTTGAAAATGAAGCGATTTGTGAAGCGAATTTAAGCGAATTTTTGAGACGGTCCCTAAATACTGCCTAGTTAAAGTGTACGCTTCATTCATTCGGTACATCTTTATCAATTTTCAATCATAAGAAGCGTCACAATATGTATACAAGCCACGTAAGTGTGCAATTTGAACTCTCTAGAGACTAGGAGTTACCTGAGAGTAATTTTGGTACTGGTGGCAGTCCAAACTTTGGTGATGATGAATACCATCCAACATCTTCTTTTTTTTCTTGTACTTTCGTATCAGCAGGCTCTTCTTCTTCCTCTTCCTCCTCCTCTTCTTCGTCATCATCTTCTGTATTCGTTTTCTTAGAAGATTTCTTTGCTTTACGTTTAAGTCGTGGTGGTGGAACAGGTTGATTTTCATCTTGTGAATCAGTAGAGCTGTTATATCCACCTGATGTAAAGAAAACGAAGGGGTTGTCTAAAAAAATCGCTTTAATTCGTTTTACAAATTAAAGCTTCATTTTCATCTCAGATGAAGTGTTATTGTGCATAGAAAGTATGCACAATAACACTTCATCTGAGATGAAAATAAATAGAAATAAAGCGACAGAGATAATGAGCAAAGTATGCACAATGACACTTCTTCTGGATGAAACTTGCTACAAAGTTCCATACGATTTAAGACGGGTCCCTTATTGTATATTTAAAATCACTTCCAAAAACAGTATCTTTGAGCATTATAAATGATTCATTATTATTAATAGTACCCTGAGGCCCTATTCCAGACTTTTTAAGGGGCGGACAATCGAACGCAGAAAAAAATGCCCCTATTATGTAAAATAGTCCTAAAAATACCTAGTTTTCTTTGAAAAAATGCCCTTTTTAAACTAATTGGACGATGCCCTCCTATTGTAGAATAGTCCCTGATCCTTGTACTAATAATGACAGGGTGGCTGGCCAGTAGTTCAAAGATTCAAAATTCCAGCCTTTCGCTTGTAAAAGCTATCTTATTCCAGCTTTTTACAATTGAAAAGGGTACCTTTTTCCAGCCTGTCTTTAAATTTCTATATTAAATTCCAGCCTCTCAAAAGTTGATAAAATAGAAACAAAGTATTCTTTCCTTCTGAGAAGACGGACAGAGTGGTGGGAGGGAATTAAACAGATTAAACCGAAGTAAATAATAGCGAGTTTACGCACAGTCTACGACGGCAACGCTGTATTTACCTTTGTGCATATAGGCTACTTGCACTTCATCCTGCAGGATGGAATGCATGTAACCTATATACACAAAGGCGAATTCTACGTTGTCGTCGTAGATTAGACTGCGCATAAACTCCCTAATTAGAAATAGAGAGTATTAAACTCAAATCAACTTCACACTACTGCGTTGCAGAGCAAAGTACTAACCAACTGCCCTAATCCGACAGAAGGTTGGTGTGGCAAGAGTCGATTAAAGAATTAAAGAAAGAAATAACTTCATGTCAAAAAAATTCGCGCAAAAGCTTTTGAAGAAACAAGTAAAGAAAAACCTCTTAGCATATTTAAAATCCTTTAAAAAGTGCTATATAATGCAAATCTAGCACTTAAACAGAAGAGGCTAAACGAGCAAAAACTATATGATATAATTATCTTATCACTCATATTTCAACAGGATAATGTAGGGATTGAAAATTGAAATAATAATAACATATATGTCACAAGAATTGAAGTTTGCCTTGGAATAGAGTGAAATTGGGACAAAATAGGATATGTAGCATTTACAAAGTAATCTCCTTAGTCGCTTACAGATGTCTGTATATTTGTTGTTTTGTGTTATTAGAATAAATTAGTCCCTAATGGTAGGCACCATCTTGGTTGGTGAGGATGGGACAGTTTTTTAAGTATGGATGCGCAGATCGCCGGAAAATGGCATCGTCAAAGATTTCTTCGATACGATTTAGGTTTTACAGTGCACTTGTGTCAAATTTAGCCTTCTTCAGTCAAAATGTTTCATGAGTAAGCTAACACAGAGCATCATAAGCGTGGCAGAGCATCATAAGCGTAGGTAGAATTGTTAATCAGCTGACTTCCTGTAATTCTTCTGAGAAACTTGCTTTAAAAACTCAATGGTAAGACGAGACACTGCGCAAATCCAGCTGTATCCGGACCTTTATACAGTCCGTCTACTCCCGTATTCAGTCTGTATACGTCGGTATTAAGACAGAATGCTCGCATTCTGTCTTAATACCGACGAATACGGACTGAAAAAAAGTCCGGATACAGTTGGATTTTGTGCAGTGAGAAGGAGGATGGGAAATTTACAAAAATGCATAGGTTCAGTAAAGACTACTCATTCCCGATTATCGGACATATTTTTTGAGCACTCAAACCATTATGACAGCTCCAAAAGTCATCTATGCAGTTTTGACAATGATATTAAATCTAAAATTGGGTATAATGCAAGGGATAGAATCTGCTATCTATACCCTGTATTTTACACAAATCTTAGTGAACTTTAGGCTTAAACAGTATAACAACACAAGGGCAAGAGCCCATAGAAGAGTTAGTCGCTTTGAAAATTTTTTTCCAGCTTTTCCAGCATTGACACATAGCAAAGCTATATGTTTTCCAGCTTTTCAAGCCCATTTCTTAAAAAACACCCTATTTTTCCAGCCTTTCCAGCCAAACTGGCTACCCTGAATTTGATGGTCGGAACATGGGCATCACCTAATAGTTAGGGAGCACCCATAAATACAGTTTCACAATTAGTTACAAATTCTTCTCAATAATCTGGAAATTAGACACTGAATGCAGAAGTCCAAAAATGACTCAAAGAAAACTATATATTTTCGGATAGATTGCCCTCATATTCCAGATAAGACAAAAAAAATTATTATATCGTGCGAACAGCTATTGCTAACTTTCTAATTTCATACTAATAGTTCTTACTTTTAGGTTCCACTTCTTCTTCAGCCTCGGTTGCATGCTCATTTGGTATAATAGACGTTTCTTCTAAATTCTTTGACCAACTTCTTCTTTGAAACAATTTGGTAGTTGCTTTTGTCAGACGAATTTTAATACTTTTTGATCGTTCTCGAACTTGTTCTTTCTTAGCCTGGCTTGAAGGTGACTGTCGTAAGACACATTGTGTTATACGAGCAACAGGTACTGGTTCAATCCTAAAATTTTAAATTTGGTATCTTTGTCCACAAATTCGTATAAAAATTCGTATCAATTTGTGTGTGATGTCCATACTTTGTATGTACAAATGACACTTCTTCTGTGATAAAATGGTATGATTGGCGATACGAATTTTGCGGACGGTTCCTCATGAAACGGTGTGAAGTTAAGAAACTCTACTATATTATTACAAAATTCATCCCTTTCGCAATTTAGTCAGTTTAGGGTTCGTCTCAAAAATTCACTTCAAAAATTCGCTTCATTCCTGTCAATTTTCATCACAGATATAATGACGCGATTTGTGAAGCGAATCGAAGCGAATTTTTGTGGTTTTCTGGCCGAGCGGACTAAGGTGTCGAATTACTATGACATCTTCGTGGGTTCAATCCCCGCTACTGTCCGTAGCTCAAATTGGAGCTTTAAATAGAACCAGGACCCGATT
>JAUCNQ010021123.1:2504-22313 GCA_032352715.1 Bougainvillia muscus | reverse complement strand
CGTATACGTCCGTATTAAGACAGAATGCTCGCATTCTGTCTTAATACGGACGAATACGGACTGAAAATAAGTCCGGAAATAGTTGGATTTGAAAGAGTGTTCTGGGTCGGCCTAGGATCACGATACTTCTGAAAGTTAATCTATTAATAATTTTATCAAACATCCTGCATTAATCTCCAGATTTGCATGATAGAATTAGTAGATAGAAAAGAGTAAAATAAAAAATCTTACTATTTATTGGCCAGCAAATGATGTAGTTAACAAACAAGAATAGTAATAAAAAAATAATGTCTTGTTTCATCTTCCTTTAATATATTTATATATTTACTATTTAAATTCATTTTCGGCATTGATTTTGATGCTGTGCCATCATTGAAACACATTTTCGGAACAATTTGCTCGATTATTCATATAACATTGTCTCGATAGAATTTTTATTGAATTTCCACGCTTCGTTAATTAATAACGTTTATTCGGTGTTAAGTTATCACGACGAAAAAATTGTAATCTCGCGGGAACAAAAAAATACATACCTAGCTAAGGATTCGTTTCAAAAATTTGCTCAATGAATTCGCTTCATTCCTGTTAATTTTCATCTCAGATGACGTGTCATTGTGCATACCTTGAATGCACAATGATACTTCATCTTAGAATGACGCCCTAACTACTTCCTCACGTCGTCCAAATGTCTTAGAGACGTCGTTAGGACGTCAAGTTTGACCTTGTGTTAGCTGGATCCAGTCGCTACACAACAAATTCAGGATAATCAGGTTTGAATTGCATGCTATTTTTATTGGTTGACATTGCGAAAGAAAGTTGATCAGATTGTCTCTAAACTTCAGACATTTTTGGCACAGAGAAAAAAAGCCTTAATGTTCGGTTTGGTCTCGTTAGTGACAAGTAAATAAGAAAATATTATTGGCATTTGGTAATAGTACCCTGGGAACTGTAAAGGTCATATCTTCTTACAATCACTTAGGAACCGTCCACAAAATTCGTATCGTAATACGAACCAATATCATCACAGAAGAAGTGCTTTTGGTGCATACTAAGTATGCACGAAAACACTCCTTCTGTATGGAAAATGATACGAATTTCCATACAAATTTGACGAATTTTGCGTAAGGCCCCTCTTAACCCATTTTAAATGAAAATTCGTAAATAAATCATAATTTACACGATTCAAACAGGTTATCGATTCACCCCGTGTTCAACTATGTCCCAGGCTACAAAGTGACTTTAACCCTATAAAGGCCGGGGTGGGGCAAAAGCGATTGTTTTTAAATATCTTTTGATTGCCTGTATCAAATTGGCTGAAATGTTAGGACTTTGTGAGTATTATTCTATTAGTTATCAGATAGTTACAAAAAAAAATTAAAAAGAAATTCTCCAGGGATTTTTTAAAGCGAATTTTACTACCTGAAGAAGTGGAAATAATTCAAATCTGATAGCTTATCTATTGAAGCCCTGCTAGATACCTTTCCGAAAATCAAATCAGATTGAAAAAATTCGTATGCATTCAAAAGTTACAGGGGGAAAATGTTTTTAGACGTTCCAGAATCACTAATTTTCTGTTTTGCGCCCTAGAAAGCTCCTGCTCATTTCGGTTCTGACCAAATTATGAAGCTTAATAGTGAATATAAATTCCGAATGTACCCTTGGGAGCACTTAAAGAAGTGTGATAGATGGTTCTATGGAAATCTTCATTTTGTAAACGGAACTATGTATTCTCAGGCTGCTCTTTGAAGTGAAAATACCGCGTCTTATATAATTTCACCCTATTTGAACAAGTAAGAAGTAATGCATTCATTACAATTGAGCAAACTGAAAAGATATGATCCATTTAAGATAGGACCCGTTTTCCGGAAAAAGTGAAATAATGCATCTTAACATGCTCTTAGTTCAGTTTTCCTGAACGGAACTGAAAGTTTGCATACAGGTCTTTCGTTGTGCAATATATGCTATTTATATTTCTAACAGAAATGCCATTTTCGAAGCAAGGAATTGTTCTTTTATTACCCACGCAGAAAAATTATTCTTTAAAGGCTCCTCACTTTAAACCACCGCTATTCCGCTATGATAAGAGGCACAACTGTGGAATTAAAACTAATGGAATATTTGTTCTATATTCTAACCCTGAAGTTTTAATTTGATAAACTAGAGCAAACAAAAGATACTCCACCCAAAATGTAATTTGGTGCAATCTAAAAAAAACACTGACCTATAGTTTGGGTAGTGGCCTAATATATAAAACATTCTTAAATTTATAAAAAGTTTTCCAAAATTAAGATAACAATAAAACCTTTCTTTAGTCGGATTCTGAAGCCTGAAAATAGTAGGTAAGTACCTGTGAAGAAGTGTAAAACTAATATTTTTAAACTTGTCCACAGGTGTTTACCTACTCCTGGATCCGGCCCTAACTTTAGTCTTTCAATTGAAAATGAATTATTAAGGTCAGTGGCGGATCCAGCCCTTGTCAGAGCAACACGATGGAGTATAATTACTGGTAATTCTTAATAACTTTATGTATGACGCTGGGTCTTTAGAGACCCAGCGTCATACATGAAGTTATTAAAATTAATGACTTTGAGTTCTCGATTCTACTGCTGTGACTAAGCAAAAGCATGTTCTGAGTCCGCCTACGAAGGTCAGACTGAGAAGGAACTTTAAACACGAAAACTTCACTCATATACGAAGGTGAAAGAAAGGTCATGCTTGGATTTGAAAATCTCCTTCAGCAATATTTCACAGTGATGTCGATGTACAGAAAATGGAGCTATCTGATACTAGTCGCAAAGTTCTGTTACTTATACCCTCCAGTTCAGACAAGTTTTCCCTGGGTGAAAATGACCGTTCTGTCAGTCTACTACCTTTGGAGACCATTCACATAAATTCAGTGTTGTCAGCAAAGGTGTACAAGTTCACATCATTACGCTCCAAGTGAAGAAGAGGTCATTACATCATCATATTACATCATCAATTATATATTTATGAACAGCTTTTTCCGACACTGAAAACCTACCGGAGCATAATTATTTCCAAAATTATGCCCCCCCCCCCCCTCCCAAAGTTAATAGGGTTAAAGATCATCTCTGACAACTTTCAGGTTGAATGGGATGATAGAACAGAAGTTAGGGGCCTTTATATAAGTTTTTAATTAAGTGTCTTCAGTGCAATGACTTCCTATGACGTTCCTATGAAGTACAAATCTTCAGTTGGATGACATTGCACCAGTTTGAAAACGTCCTTCTCCAGGAAAGACAAAACATCACTGAAATTATCATCAAAAAAAAAAATAGCAAGTACGCAGCCGAGAAAACATACAACATTTTATACTTTATCAGTTACAAAATATCCCAGTCTTTACAGGCTTAAGAAATAGAATTGAAATTAGTTATTACTGGAGATGGCTTTGAATCGGACTACTTATGGAGTCTCAGAAATTTGGGTTGAAAAACAATGAGTAAATTTTGCTAAATTTTTTTCTATGAAAATATAAATAGAATGTTACAACAGTAGGAAAATGAAGAATGTTCCCTGAACGTCCAACAAATTCATATCACAAATCGGACCATTTTCTTCGAAGAAGTACATACTAACGGACCGTCTCAAAAATTCGATTAAATTCGCTTCACAATTCGCTTCATTCCTAATAATTTTCACCTCAGATGAAGTGTTATTGTAACACTTCATCTAAGGTGAAAATGAAGCGAATTGTGAAACGAATTGTGAAGCGAATTTAAGCGAATTTAAGCGAATTTTTGAGACGGTCCCTAAGGGTTTGTCTCAAAAATTCGCTTCACTAATCGTTTGATTATCATCTCAGAAAAAGGTTCATTTTGCATTCAAAGTATGCACAATGAATCTTCTACGGAGATGAAAATTGATATAAATGAAGAGAATTTCTTAAACGAATTTTTCAGACATTTCCTAAGTACATTGACACATCCAATTCTAGTCACAGCATCATATGATAGAGAACTATAAGTTTTAATTCTAGTCACAGCATCATATGATAGAGAACTATAAGTTTTAATTCGTAGTTTAAGTACGGTGATAGATTTTCAAAGACACAAAACTTTTTTTAAGCAATTTATAATTACCGAATTTAAGTCTCAATTGTATTGTTGTGAATAGGTAAAAGCATGTTCTGGTTCCCCTTCTGAAGCACACACAAAGATATTTCTGCCAAGTAAAAATTAATTCGAATTTCTATAAGAATATTTTGGACAGTTCCATATGACTCCGTTTGAATATCATTTTGATTTATTATAGACAATTCACACGGGGCAGTATACCAGATTATAGACAATTCACACGGGGCTGTATACAGAGTTCTTAATCCGCATCAGTCTTCATTCAGAAGTTCAGAAATAAATATCCTTTGTTATGAAAATGGTATAACTTGCAGTACAAATCCTGGGACCTTCATTGCATAAAAAGTCACGTTATCCTTTAAAGACTTATCGAACAATTTATTGGTGATTTACTCCAGATTTCTGTAGGTTGTTTAATAAAAATCTTAAAGTAAGACACCACTTATTATGCAAGGATTGTGATTTAGGTAATTAGGAATGAACTATACGGAAATATTCTCATAATAATCTACTGTTATAGATAGAAGAAATAGAACTAACACCGTATGAAAATCGGGATAATCAGTTTCGGATTACATATGATTTTATCTGACATTTAGAGATTTTCATAATCATACATTATCCGAAATAGATTATCCGGTTTTCTTGCAGTGTAAAAGATGACAAAGAAAGATACAAGTTATCGGGCGTAAGTAATCGGGCGTATGTTGTTTCGACTGTAGATAATTGCTGACGTATCACAACAGATACAAAAATGTTCATATGATATCCAAATAACACTGCATAAAAATCGGGATAATGCAATTCCGATTATTTACAATTATTTATAGTTCCAGATTTTCTCTAAATATCAAAAACTTTCAAGAAACCGATTATCCCGATTATCATGTAGTATGATTTCCCGACTCCCGACTTAACGTTATTTGAAGACCATTATGCAGTAATAAAAATACATTAATTGGTTTGTTAAAAATCCTCTTAGCTCTCAATCCTGTATCAAAGAAACCTGATGTGAATCTGATCCTAGTTCGTTATAATTCTTTCATTACCTTTTAAATTGAGTACATGTTATATAAGAAACCATTAAAGGACATTCGAACCTATCGTAATATAAAGTTCATAACTTTCTTGTTATCTTTAACATCTAGGTAGATGACTACATACTCCCACCATGTTCTGTCCACCAGGACAAGGATATCTTAAACAGTTGCGGAAACGGAATCGAATAGTAGGTGCGCATGGTAAGAGACAATTTCCCCAAGGTCCCCAATCAGACCAACCTAAAAATTAAAGAATATCTTATATTATAATTATCATTAAAAAACATTAACATTGGGAAAGGATTAATATACCCAGCTAACACCATAATTGACGCCTTAACGACGTCCCAACGACGTTGCAACGTCGTAGAGGCGTCATTAGGACGTCAATTTTAAAAATGTGTATACTGGGTCAGAGTCGGATCTAGAATCTTGAAAGTAGTAGGCAAGTGCCTGAGAAGAAGTGTAAAACCATTTAAATTTCTAAGAAATTTTAATGTTTTTACACTTTTTCGCAGGTGTTTGCCTACACTTGGAGCATGTTAAGTCAGTTCAATAAAACATAGAGAGAAATATAATTACTGTATAATATTTCAACAAATGATCATCAAAATTTTTATATTTTGCTCAAAAGTTTCTCTTAATTTCAAATAATTATATGTAATCCGAAATAAATTATCCCGATTTTCTTGCAATCATGATCTAATTCAACTCTATTCTTACCAGTACATGCTTGAAGGTTACAAACAGCTACATATTTGCTTGAACCTGAACAACCAGATCCACCATTCTTAGGTGATGGGTTATTACAATATCTAAACTTTTCTTTAACACCACCTCCGCATTTTGTTGAACATAAGCCATATGCTCCCCAACCACTCCAACCACCATTCACTAAAACATAATTATAAAAACCATTATCACCGAACAGTAGCGGAAATAGATATAGCCTAAACACCAAGATGGAGATCGAAGTTATTTATTTGATAATAATAAACACATGATCGTTTGTCTTTAAAAGATCGATTGTTAAACTATTAAAACGTAACGTTCTTTATTCTCCATTTTATTGCCGAGACTCTGTTAAAGTGTTTTCCAGTTCCACTATGCTATACTATGCCGATGCTATTTCGAATATTGCCGAATAGTGACCTTATCTCCGGGATTAAAAAAAGCCAGTCATATGTGAGTTTAGCAGTGATCAAATTGGTGTTGAATTTGAAACACAAATGACACTTTAAGGGACCGTTCACAAAATTTGTATTCCAATTTGTATCATTTTCATGACCGACGAAGTGTCAATGTGCATCATTTGGTCGACTGTCTCTTAGCTACTTTGTTTACACACAGGTGCGCCGTTCGTACGTCAAATTACTACGTGTTTCCTATTTATCTTTCTTGAATAAAAATCGGGACAATCTATTTCGAACTACATTTGACTATTTGACATTTAGAGAAAATCTGGAACAAACGTCAAATAATCAATTCATATGTAATCCGAAACGGGTTATCCCAATTTTAATGCGGTGTTCATTCTTGTTTCCTATTTATATCTTACCTGGACAACCGTGTGTGTTACATGCTCGTACATATCTGTTGGAACCAGCACAATTTTTGCCACCATTTTTAGGTGTAGGGTTATTACAAAATCTGTATCTTTCTTGTGCACCACCACCGCAACGTTTATTACAAGCACGGTATCCTCCCCAATTACCCCAGTTACCATTTACTAAAAGTAAAAAATTATAGTTTGAATAAAAAATACATTCAAACTTCCATAAGGCAGACCCTTGCGGTTCGGTCTTACTCAGGTGTCCGTTTTCAGCAGGTAATTTTTGCGACAGGTAGTGTTGCCGGTGCAAAGAAAACTGTCCGTCTTATTCAGGTGTCCGTCCTAGACCATGTCTAATACATAATGATATAAACTCTACTGTAAAAGCATCAAGATGGAGACTAAAACTAATAAATCTTTAATAGTTTGAAGGCTAATGATCACGTCTTTAACTATTAAAAATTAAAGACTTTTGTTCCCTATTTCATCGCTTTGCATTAGCAAAAAGTTTGTTCTGGATCTAACTCTTCACTCTATTAAAAATGATCAGTTTCCATTTAGTGTGTGAGCAGGGTATATTTGTTGAATTACCATTAAAGTTTTACTTCCGATTTCTTTCGGCCGCACTGTAAGAACATGAGAAGCCAGCTAACACAGGACAAAAGTTGACGTCCTACCGACGTCGTAAAGACGTTATTAGGACTTCTGTTTTGAGATTGTGTTTTCTGGGAATTTCTTAAGAACAAATAATAAATCCCTTACCAGCACAACCGTGAGTATTGCAAGCACGAACATATCTGTTTGATCCTGGACATCCACTACCACCATGTTTGGGTGCAGGGTTGTTACAATATCTATGTGACTCTTGTACACCTCCACCACAATGCTTATTACATGCTCCATATGGTCCCCATCCACTCCATTTGCCATTTACTAAATAAACAAATGTTATTCTTTATCCAATCGATACATGTTTATCGATACATGTTTAAATTGAACATTATGCCGTTCGTTGGTTGGAAAACTCTAGAGGGGTTTGATGGATACCAGGCGTTAAAGGATTAACTATGCTCAAAGTTGATGTTAAAACGCTTTAATACCAAGTGTACATAAAATGGCCACACATGCTTCAACCATCATGTAGCAAAATGCTGCAGTATAGTTAATAAAGCATGTATGTCCATTTAATTAGACACTAGACGTTATAGGGATAGCTTACCTGGACATTCTCTAACTTTACATGTTTTGCTTTCAACAGTATGTCCACTACAACCTTTACCATAATAAGCTGGTCTTGGGTTTGTACATGATCGTGAACGGACTTGAGAACCAACTCCACAGTTTTTATTACATGCTCCCCATCTGGACCAAGCTGTGAAACCACCATTTACTATTAGATAAAAGAAAACAAGTAAGAACAATTGTTGCGCCAACAGCACTTCTTGTCAAGTTTGCAGAAATGTCCAATCAATATAACAGCAATTGCAGTGACGTAATCAAACCTAGACTGAGCACCAAGATGGAGACTGAAACTAATTTTTTTAATAGTTAACAAATGATCGTTAGCATTTGAAAGGCTAACGATCAATTGTTAAATTATCAGAAATTAACGAGTTCTGTTCTCTTCTGTATTGCTTAGACTACTAGACTATAGAGTATTCTGGTGGGAATGGTAAAGTCCTAGCCAGTACTTCTATTTGGACTTTAGTTTAGCCAATATGGAGTATAAAGTTAATTAACTATAAAATATTAACACATAGTCGTTAGCCTCATCAGTGGCGGATCCAGCGCTAGTCAGAACAGCACGATGAAGGACTAAACGTTTTAATTCTTAATAGTTTTTGTATGTACATACAAAAGCAATTAAAAACTAATGAGTTTGAGCATGCTTTCAATCTCCATTCTATTGCTTTGACTAGGTAAAAGCATGTTCTGAGTCCGCCTATGACCTTTAGCCTTTAAACTACTGAACATTAATAACTTTTGGTATCCATTTATTAACTGCTTTGCCTAAGTTAAAACCAGTACTGGATCCGATGCTAAGAGTCCTAATCTGAGATTGAAAAGATAAGTAAAGTCCAATTTAGATACTCAACTAACACAGCATAAACATTGACATCGCGACGTCAGAAAGACGTCATTAGGACACACTTTTTAAAATTATGTTTGCTTGGACAGGACAAACCTTTACACGCCGACGTCGTATAGACATGATATGGACGTCAATCTTGAAATTGTGTCAGATGGGAGTATTGAAAGGTTTACAATAAACTTCAATTATACAAATGTTGGATTCCTTTGGTCTCCCATTATAGAATCCAACGGATGAGACTTTAAAAATGATATTTCTTTACGACATTTATCTAGTAATGTTCCTACGATGTTGTTTTAGCGTTGTGTGCCAGCTGAGTTTGGTAGGAACTAAAATTGGACGACATACCTGGACAGCGTTGTGTGTTACAAGATTGGACATATCTATTTCCTCCAGGACATCCAGCTCCGCCATGAGCAGGTGCAGGATTGTTACATCCTCTGTACCTTTCTCGAACACCACCTCCGCATGGTTTATTACAAGCTCCAAATGCTCCCCAATTACCCCAGTTACCATTCACTAAAAAAGAAAATAAAGATTTAACATTTTGTGAATTAATTCTTAATAGCTTCAGAGAACCAGGCCACAGGCGGATTCAGAACGATGGTAAGGAACTGTCTCAAAAATTCGCTTTATAAATTCGCTTCATTCCTGTCAATTTTCATCTCAAATGAAGTGTTATTGTGCATACTTTGTATGCACAATAACACTTCATCTGAGGTAAAAATGAAGCGAATGTTAGCGAATTTTTGGAACGGACCCTAAGTGGTAATGGTTGGACTTTAATTCAAAAGTGGTTATCTAGGTTGGCATGCAGTGGTTAAGTTACATAAATTTTCTTTTTATCCTGATATAAACATCAAAAAACTTTATTAAACTTACTAGATGTAAATGTTTGGTATTTATTTAGTCAGTCTCTCCATATATTCATCCTGTTTGCAGCCTCAATAAATATAATCATCACTGCAGTAAACATGTATACAAAATTATATTTTGCTTCATAGTGTTTTTGTGTTTGTCCATTTTAAGTTTTGTAATTTGTATTTATGAATAGAAAAAAATAAAAAATAAAAAATAAAAAAAAAAAATAAAAAAAATTGCTTTTAAGATTTTATCTAACAGCATGCTGAAATCTAGAGTAATCCCCAGATTTTAGCAGGTTGTTTTATAAAGTCGATAAATGATAACACACTTTTTCAGTAGTATTTAAAGAGTGACATACCTGGACATTTATGATGGTTACAAGCACGGACATATCTGTTTCCTCCTGGACATCCAGCTCCTCCATGTTTGGGTGCAGGGTTATTACAACCTCTGTATCGTTCTTGAACACCACCTCCGCATTTCTTGTTACAAGCTCCATATGCTCCCCAATTACCCCAGTTACCATTCACTAAGATAGAAAGGTTTATGTACTTGTAGTTATTATTATTTATGATTATTTATATAGGATGGCCACTTCAGTGTAGAAACATTGTTATCAATTGGCATCATGGGAAGTGCACAGAAAGATGCTTAGATAGCTATCCTCGCATCGTAAGCAGTAGAATAATAACAAGGCGTAATAGTTTCAACTGCATTTTTAATAAACAACTTTGAACATCTTTTTTACTGCTTTAAATGTTTTAAAAAATGCTCTAACTCCGCATTTTTGTTGGAGCACAGGAGCGTATACAACTTGAAAAGAGAAAAATTCAACGTATAGAGGAATATGTTTTAGTATAGCCGTCAAGTCATCAGACGAAGGAAAAAATTCTAGTAACTATGCTGTAATCTTCTTCTTCTTCTTTAAATCAGTAAGCAAGTCAATGCAATCTGATTCATAAAGCACTACTATCAAACGTATCTTGCAAGCACAACCATGGGTTGTATGTTAATATAATCCCTTTACTTCAGAATGTTGTAAAATGGCCTCACATACCTTAACAATCCTGCAGCATTTGCTGCAGGATTGTTAAAGTATGTATGACCTTTTTTTGACGTCATGAGATAATGGGTTATAAACTGCACTTTGAAATTGACACGGCATAAAACATCAAAATTACATTAAGGATTTTATCAAACAACCTACTGAAATGTGCAGTTTTACTCCACATTTTAACAGCTTCTATGGCACATTCCTTATAAGGTATACTGTGAAACGTCACTTTACAATGTTATCCAATCAACAGTTGCTTTTATTACCTGCGCAAGCTTGTGTGTTACAAGAACGGACATATCTGTTTCCTCCTGGGCATACAGCTCCTCCATGAGCAGGAGCAGGGTTGTTACATGCTCTGTATTTTTCTTGAACACCACCTCCGCATCGTTTGTTACAAGATCCATAGGCTCCCCAATTACCCCAGTTACCATTCACTAAACATAAAGAGAGAATAAATAAAGTGTGAGTACTGCAAGGAGGATTAGAACTTTTACAGGTAGAATTTTTTTTACCCTATCACAACGAAGACCAATTCACATATAAATCTATTACGAATTGAAAAATTTAGCTATCCTAGCTGGCACACAACGTTAAAACAACGTTGTAGCAAGGTGTTTGCTACAACGTTGTTTTTAGCGTTGTGTTCCAGTTGGTGTCTAACATAATTATCTGACTGGGACTAAATCCGTCGATGTATAGCGAGTAGTCAATTATAGTGATGAATTTGACCTTAAGTATTCACTATATATATTAATGGACCTCTAAACGGTCAACTAGAAAGAATTCTGAATTAAATAAGGGTAGAAATAAATTAAGGAAACGTCGTGCCACAAGCCGTTGTGATAACGAATCATTGTAAAAATTCTTCTGTAGCAGACATCAAATAATGATTAGTAATCACTTAAATTGAATATACAATGATGACCATGTATTTGCCATGTATTTGCAATCACCGTTCACTAACCCATTACAATGATGACCATGTATTTGCAATCACCGTTCACTAACCCATTAAAAGAAATAATGACTTTAATGCTTGAAATTAGTCTCCTACCTGAACATGGTTTAACTCTGCATGTTGCTGTTTCGGAAGTTGAGCCACTACATCCTTTACCACCATGGGCAGGTGATGGTGCAGCACATGATCGTGTACGAGTCATGACGCCGTTACCACAGCCTTTAGAACATGAACCAAATTTAGACCATTGGGTAAAACCACCATTGACTGAAAAGTAAAAGGTAATTATTGAAAAAGGTGATATCGTTTGGTTTTGTTTCACATCGATCGTTTATTTTTGAATAATTTACATTGCTTAAAAATTGATGTATCCGTTATTGGAGCCTGGTTAATGATTTTACATTTGTATCCAAATTGTGCGATGCAACCTGCGATTATATATGGTTATTTAACATGCGGAGAGCGCGCTATTGAAATTGTGCGATGCAACCTGCGAATATATATGGTTATTTAACATACGGAGAGCGCGCTATTGAAATTGTGCGATGCAACCTGCGATTATATATGGTTATTTAACATACGGAGAGCGCGCTATTGAGATGAAAAGCTTATATATCCTACCTGGACATTTATTTGTGTTACATGAACTAACATATTTATTTCCTCCTGGACATCCGCTACCACCATGGGCAGGTGCTGGGTTGTTGCAAGCTCTGTATCGTTCTTTAACTCCACCACCACACGATACACTACATGGACCATAACTTCCGAATCCACCCCAGTTACCATTTACTAAAATGAAAATATTATGCATATTGTATGCAGGATGAACATTCGCAAACATAACAATTTTGAGACAGATCTTTGAATGATTACTGCCCCCTCCTCTGAGTGATTTGATGGTATTTTTAAATAGCAATATGACTCCTTGCCACCCTGGACGTAAATGAAAGTACTTAACAACATTGAACGTGGGAACGTGGGAACGTGGGCTGATTTGATACAAAAGCATTTGTCTCAATATTTATGTCCGCGATTTTAGACGTAAAGTTTGCACAAAGACAGCAGAAGTAGTTACTTCCTTCTTGCCTTTTATACCAAGTAGTAGCATTACACGGATTTAGTACCAATTCAAAGTTGTAAAGTAGAATATTAACTCCTTCGTTGCCACAAGACGCTGTGATAACGAATAATTGTTTCATTTCTGCTACTTCTGTAGCAGAAATCAAACATTGATCGGTTATCCCTTATATCTTCGGCACCTTAAATCAAACTCTTCTTACCTGCACATTTTCTGACTTCACAAGTTCGTGTTTCCATAACTTGTCCATTACATTGTTTTCCACCATTGAATGGAGGTGGGAAGGAACAAGTTCGTGTACGTACTTGTGATCCAACACCACATGATTTAGTACATGCAGAGTATGAAGACCATGGTGTGAAACCACCATCAACTATAAAGAAAAAAGAAAATGTATAATCATAGGTGGATCCGGAACATGCTCTAAGAACTCGTTTACATGAAGACTTTCTATAGGCGAAATGAACTGTCATGGCTTCTGTGATTGGTTAAATTTATTTTTCCGTCCACAACAATTTTCCATGTAAACGTGGCCTTAAGCAATACGATGGAGACCATTTAATAATAGTTGTATGAACAAACTATTTTTGTTAAGCTATTGAAAATTAAGGACTTCCGCTCTGTATTTTATCGTTTTGTGGTGAAACTCCTCCACTTTAATGCTAATTCTACATTCAGGGTATGATAGAAATAAGTATATATTATAGTGTCATAAAAGGTCTGGCTCATCATCAATGAACAAGTTTCTTTATGCCTACAAGTATGTACAAAGACACCTTTTTTACGATGAAAAAATTGACACGAACTTCCATACGAAGTTTGTGAGCAGTCCCTAAATACAGCAAACACAATTTTAAAATTGTCGTCCTAACGACTTCCTTACGACGCCGCGACATCGTAGGGACGCGTTAGGACGTCGATTTTAGTCCTGTGTTAGTAGGTAAGGAAAGAAATTTACTTACTTGGACATTCTCTCATTTTACAAGATCTTGTTGATACCATAGGTCCATCACACCAGTTACCGCCATGATTAGGGAAGGGATTATTACAGAATCTCATACGTTGTTGTTCACCATCTCCGCATGATTTAGTACAGAAACCATAAGGTGACCATTGTCCCCACCCTCCATCAACTGTAAAGAGAAAAGTAGAATATTCACTATCTGGGTCAAGATTTAGAACATGCTTTTACTTAGTCCAGCAATGAAAGTCATTAATTCTAATAGCTTTCTGTATGACATCATATAGACGGCTATAAGGAATTAGAACTTTTAGCTCTTCCTCGTGTCGCTCTGACTAGGGCTGGATCCGCCACTGATTAGCTTAATCTGGTATTAAATCCTACTTTAACCAATCAGAATTGATTAAAATTCAATTCTGATTGGACAAATTCAGATTTAATACCAGATTAAGCTAATCAGAGTTTAATCCTCTTACGAACAACTGGACCCTGCTTAATAGGGATAGTTAGATGAATGTATGAATAACTGTAGATCAGGATCCGATTATCACGTTTTGGGGAATTGAGATGTCATTCCTGTTTAATTCTCATTCAATAGAGGTATCTTTGTGTATACTTTATATGTACAATAACACTTCGTCTGAGATAACAATAAAACGATTAGTGAAATATATTTATGAGAAGAACCCCCATTGACCAGACTCTTATTGCACATGGGTTTCATTGGGAAATCTAAATCACTGTGTCCACAAAATGTTAATTTTTTGACCTCAGTTGGTATAAATATCTGCAACTCAACGTCTATGCTTCCTTACCTGGACATGGTTTTTGTGTACAAGATGCTGTGTTAACATTTGTTCCAGGACATCCTTTACCACCATACGCTGGTGCAGGGTTGGTGCAAGTTCGTGTACGTCTGATAATTCCAACACCACAATTTACTGAACATTTACCAAAAGCACCCCATGTTGCCCATTTACCGTCGACTAAAACAAAAGAAGAAATAGTTTTTAATGTTTGTTATATTTTGAATGTATAAATCCATTCCGAATCCGCTCAATGAAATAGTTGATGGCTGTCTTTGTAGGTTTATTAAGATCACTCAAAATCCTAGTGAGAAGAGGGAATGGACAGATGGTTAGCACATTGGTCTACAACCATTAGGGTTAAGTTAATGTGTGTACGATCCTTAATATTTCAAATTATTCAAATTAGGGAGTTTACGAACAGTCTAAGTGTCCGTCTCAAAAATTCGCTTAAATTCGCTTCACAATTCGCTTCATTTTTAATAATTTTCACCTCAGATGAAGTGTTATTGTAACCTAAACTATTGTAAACTACGACGACAGCGAAGATTTCACTTTTGTGTATATAGGCTACATGCGTTCCATCCTGCTGGAGGGAATCCAAGTAGACTATTGTATACACAAAGCTAAATATAGCGTTACCGTCATAATTAGATTGTGCGTAAACTCCCTATTCTATGCTTGAGTGGCAGAAGATGTTATGCCTTTTAGAATATACGGTGAAGCGAGTGCGCTTCCTAACTCCAACAAATGAAATGACAAACTATAGTTAAGAAATTATATTCAGTACAAAGACTTACCTGGACATGGGTTTGTGTTGCATACTTTAACTGATTTACTGCCACCTGGACACACTTTACCACCATGTAATGGAGCAGGGTTGTTACAAGCTCTGAATCTTTCTTGAACACCACCTCCGCATTTCTTGTTACAAGCTCCATATGCTCCAAATTTACCCCAATTACCATTTACTATAAAGTGAACAAAATGTAGAATTTGAAAGGAAATTGATAACATACAAATACAGTGGACTATCTGTAATTCGACTCAACAAAATTCGAACAACTCCATAATTCGAACAGGTTTTCTTTCCCCAAGTTTTCTCCATATTCGAACTATTATTTCTTCCCCTTAGGAGTTCGAAATATAGAGAGTCCACAATAATAAATAGTGACCAAAGTTCCTAAAACAGTCTAATTACTAGTGTAAGAGTGTACTAGTGTAAATTGAAATTGATCTATTCTGTGAAAGTTTTAATACGTTTTACAAAGGTTTATTTGAATACTCCTCCTTAAGGTTCGTCTCGCAAATTCCCTGTGATTCGCTTTACAAATTGTTTCATTTTCAACTCAGAAGAAGGGCCGTTGTGCATACAAAGTACGCAGAATCACTCTTCTTCTGAGATAAAAATTGATATCAATGAAGTGAATTTCTAATGCGAATTTTTGAGACGCTTCCTTAGACACTCAATAAAATTGATTAAATAATGACTAAATTCCGCTTCAGATTTAAAGATTAATAAAGAGAGTATATAAATATTTGTTACCTGGACAATGTTTAACCATACAGTTCTTTGATTGTGATGTTACTCCAACACAGCTGACACCACCATGGGCAGGTGAAGGATTTGTACATGAACGACTTCTACTTTGAGTACCTGTTCCACACGTAACTGAACATGTTGTGAATGATGACCATGCTGTAAAACCTCCATCAACTAAAAAGCGAAACGGTAGAAATTTTGTAGTAACTTGGGACCGTCCACAAAATTTGTATGGAAATTCGTAACAATATTCATACAGAAGGAGTGTTTTTGTGCATACTGAGTATGCACAAAAACACTTTTTCTGTGATGAAAATGATTCGTATTACGATACGAACTTTGTGGAAAATTAACTTACGCGAGGAGGACTTATTACATAACAATTGTTTTAAAGTATGTTTACAGTTCATTTGCCTAATCGCTTGGCTGAAAAATGGTTGCTTTTGATTGGCTGATATTAGTTGCAGTTGCTTTCTCACAAAATAGTCAAATCAATAAAATAGAGTACAAAACTAATTATTTTTAATAAGTATTTCATAAATGATCGTTAAAGATTTAGGCTAACGATCAGTTGTTGACTATTAATAATAATTAGTTTTAATCTGCAGTTCATTGCTCTGACTACAATCCTGGCAAAAAAATGTGGCACTAGAGCTCCGGAACTGACGATTTAAGCACCACAAGTGTAACTTTTTGTTGTTTTTATAACCTTGAAGACGGTCTTTTATCAGCTTGCATGATCATTGTAAGGCAAAATGTCCACCGTGTTAGGCCGACTTATTAAAAAGCCAGAAAAATCACAGGTTGCCATAATTTTTGGCCAGGATTGTAGAATATCTTTTTTTTGGCCAGGATTGTAGGTTTAAATCTACCATTGACAACCAAAATCCTGCAACCAAAAAGGAAAGGAATCGAAAAATAATTATTTTAGTGCTCCATCAAATCCTCTGACCCATAAAGATGAATTTTATGCTTTCGTGATTATTTCAAAAATACAATTTTAAAGCAGATGTCCAAAAATGGTCACACGTACTTTAACATTCTTGCAGCATATGTTACCGGATTGTTAAAGTGTGTGTGATCATTTTACAACATTATGAAGTAAAGGGTTAATGCATCATGCAACACCATATATGATTACACTTACCTGGGCATGGAAATTTGTTGCATTGTCTTGATTGTTTAGCAGAACCTGGACAGGTTTGACCACCATAAGCAGGTTTTGGGTTATTACATAGTCTTGAACGTGTTTGTCCACCGGTACCGCAACTCTTTGTACATGAACCGTAAGCACTCCATTGACCCCACTTACCAGGTACTAAAAAATAGATTAAAATTATTGTTTTTCGGTATTTCTAATAGGCTTGCAGAGGAGGATTCGGATCATGCTTTTTTACGGAAGCATCCCTCCATAGGTAGCAGAAACCAAACAATGACTTGTGATCACAGTGACTTGGGGTACTGAATAAGTTAATGATATTTACACTGCTTAGAAATGGATGTTTGATGCTTGATAAAACGTTTAAAGGAAAACAGCAGTGTTCACCATAAAGGTTTTATCATACAACCTGTAGAAATCTGTAGTAAAACTGTTCAGCAGGTTGTTTGATAAAAAAAGTAATGGAGTACTTACTAGCACATTTTCGAACTTCACAATTTCTGATTTGTGTTTCTGGTCCTTTACATCCTGCCCCTCCATGCGCTGGGGTAGGGTTTGAACAACTTCGTTTTCTAGATTGTGCACCAACACCACAAGTCTTGGAACAAGCACCAAATTTAGACCATGAGCTGAAACCACCATTAACTAAAGATGAAAAATAATGTAATAAGTTTTATTTTATTAAAATTACATGATATATCTCTTACGGACGGAAGTGACTAATTTTTGGAAAGGTGACGAAAATTTTGTTCGACAAAATACAAACATTTTATCTGACAAATATTTGTCCGATAAGGTATAAAAATTCAATTAGAGTGTTAATAAAGTGACATTATTATTATCCTGATAACTTCTTAATAATAAAACGTTTTTACGACTTTGTTATACAGTATACTCTCGAATTAGAAATTTCCTGTGATAACTTGACCTACGTTTTTCCCAGTGAACAGGAGATAAAGTGTCCGCTAATCATAGGTGTCCGCTTGTAGAGTTTCCGTTAATTAGAGAGGACACTGTACTATAAAAGGCAATGGTAGGACTGTATATGTGATTCAAGTGACACGTTACAGCGCATTGCAAAAACTTGTGCTATACTTTAACAATTTTATCTAAGAACATGCAGGTTGTATAATAAAATACTTAAATTTAAACATTATTTTAACGCAGTGGGCGTATCTTCCCTACTGTTGTTTACCTGGACATTCTTTCACTTTACAATCTCTTGTTTGTTTTACTTTACCAGCACAAGCGCTACCACCATGGGCAGGTGTTGGATTTGTACAACTTCTTCTTCTTGTTTGAGATCCTTTACCACATGCTTTTGAGCAGGTACTGTATTTTGACCATTGTGTTAAACCACCATTGACTAAAAGTAATGTTCAGGTGTTATTTTATAGAAAAGAGTGTTGTAATAAAATAATTTCAGAACTTATTCCATCTAAGTTGCGTGCTGGCTGGGATACCTTGCAGTATACAAGATACGAGACTACAAATAGCGCCTAAATAATGTCCCTAAGAATGTCTAAAATACGTTGTTTCGATGTCACATTTTATTAATTTAGCTGATTTAATTCCTGGCCAATGTGGTGCAAAACACAGGTGAATTCAGAACATCATACTTAGTCAGCAGTAAGGCAGTAAGTCATAAAATTTTAATTTATTTATTTATGAAGATGAGTCTCTAAAGAACCATCCTCATACATAAAGCTATTGATAATTAAGGTTCTAGTTCTGCTTCGCAATGCTATAACTTAGGCTGGATCCGTCATTGCATGGAACTTGTTTTTACAGTAAAATCTCTCACCTGGGCATTCTTTAACTTTGCATGCTCTTGATTCTGTAAGTTTTCCAGTGCAAGCTTTACCTCCATAGGCAGGTACAGGGTTAGTACATGCTCGGGTACGGCCTTGGGTACCAGCTCCACATGCTTTAGAGCAAGCAGAATATCCGGACCATGAAGAAAGACCACCATCAACTAAATTAAAAAGACTACATTGTCTGAACGAGTTGCTCTCTTAAATGTCAAATAATTGTAGATTGCAATGTAACTCGCCTTAATTCGAACTATTTTCTTCGGTCCCTTGAAGCTTTCCTCGTGCATAGCAGCTTCGCTTAACTCGAATTCTTTAAGTCGAACTGTTTTCTTTGCTCACTTGGAGGTTCGAGTTACCGGGAGTTTACTGTATATACAGTATGCACTCTCTAATTAGTGGACACCGTTTGTGAAAATGATTTTGTCCGCTAATTAGAGGTGTCCGCCTTTTGGAAAGTTGAATAATTTAAGGCATATTTTCGAAAATTAAATTCTTTAGAACTGATTTTAGCATTATATATGATGTTTAAAAGGCATAGAGGTTATTTTAGCCAGAGTGGCATGGCTTATTATTATTAAATGTTGATAAATATTGAGGCGGATTCAGAACATGAGTATACTTAGAGTAAAATGGAGTATTTAATTTTTAATTGCTTCATATGTAATGATGGTCTCTTAAGACCATCATCATACATAAAGCTATTAAGACTTAAAACGTTTTAGTTTTCCTCCGTGATGTACCGACTAGGGCTGGATCGGCTGCTAAAATTTATTAAATCAATGCTC
>JAUCNQ010021012.1:0-13662 GCA_032352715.1 Bougainvillia muscus | reverse complement strand
ATAATTAAAATTAATGACTTTGAGTACTCCACTTACTGCTGTGACTAAGTAGAAGCATGTTCTAAATCCGCCTCTGAGAAGGTATTCAGGTATGGTTTATAAAATTGGCTGGAGGTTTTCGAGCAATCAAATTTTTTATGTGCTAACAAACTCTGAAAATCTGTTGATGACGTCATAATAACAAAGGGATTAATGCTGAAATATTTGAACATCCAAAATATTCCTCACTATAACATAGATGAAACTGATTACCCAGTTATGGATGCTCTCAACAAATATAAAAATCTGGTTTGCTTGACAAAACTCCTTAACCAAGTTAATTCCTGATTTTTTTTAAATACTTAACTATAACTTCTATAACTAAAGGATAATTTCATGAAATTTTCAATCTTCTAATAACCTGGGGAAAAGGTGCTTGTGGAATTCCGGCAAATGTACCCCTTTTCAAGTTTGTCTGTTAAAGGGATACCAAATCAGAAGTCACAGACGAGCAAACATGCCACGGGAACTTAAGCCTCCACCCTTCCCTCTGTTTGTTCAAACCACAGAAAAGGTTGAATATGGATTCAGAATAAAAGTAGAGTTCCTTGCCTAAAATGATTGGCTTGCCTTCAGCGCCAAATATCTTGGTTCTTGGATGGAGAACACTGAAAAAAACATCAAAGTCAGAAAGCTCCGGCCTGAAATGCTTGCAACCAGTTAACCCTATTAAGACTGGCCTTTTTTGGCTCGCTTAAAGACCCTAAACCCCCCCCCCCCCTCACCCACTATGAATATCATGATCCACTAGTTCTAAAATTATGAAACTTGGCACATATGTTACCAAGCACATAAAAAAGCTTTGGGAGTGGTCAAATTCGGCATGACGTCATTTTTAGGCTAATAACGTCATAATTAGCATCTAATATTGCGAAAATACCAAACTGGATTTACATTAGCTAAAAAGCTTTTTTGAAGACATTTCTTTCACATAAATGATGTGGATGTAAAAATAAGTGTCCGAATTCGCTTCGGAAATTTTTCCGGAGTTCCCAGTGGAAATTGGAAACTTTTCCGGTTTTCCGGAACAATTACCTAATTTTCGGAATTTTCTTTTGAAAATTACCAATTGTGCAAAGTTTCATCCCAGAATGATTTGTACCTAAGAAAATACAGGCTTCCCAATATTTCAGTATTTTCAATGGGAAATATGAGGAATTTGATAGGTGGTTCAGATCAATGACCTCTAACTTTGGAAGTAGGCACCCTGAACAATTAAAAGTTTCTCAAAAGATGAAAAATAGATTTATACTGAAAGTGGCAAAGTATCAAGAGAGCTCAATTATTATTTTAAAAGTTATTACCAAAAATACGGAGGGGGAGCATTATGCCCCCCCCCCCCCGTCCAGTCTTAATAGGGTTAAACAAGATATGGAAGTCCAACCTTTCCCGTAGCAGAAAAAATAAATTCGTGCGTTTACTGCTACAGTCCAGTGTATACTCGGTTGTGAGACCTGGGCAATGAAAAAGAAAATGGAAATAAGAGTTGGTGGTTGCTATACTCGTATGCTTCGGACTGCTCTGAGTTTTAATTGGCCGCATCACATTACCAACATTAAACATATATGGTTTACGTTCCGCAGGCCACTGCATCAGACATCCAGACATTTCTGCTGCTGACAAAATATCTGACGATCCAGAACAGCCAAGTCTTTTGTTAATTGCAGCTATGAAGGAGCATTGTGTATAAAATGTTCAAACCACGGGGAGAATCTTCTGAAAACTATCTGTATTTTCATTTTTGAGCTGAACAATTAGAGTATACAACAGGAAGATTGCTGACTCATTGCATGAGTGGCATTTTTCGCTTTTCTGCCATTTACTAAACGCATCATCACATCATTGATAACTGACTCATAGAGAGGTTTTGGTAAGGTTAGGAAATAATGTGCATCCGTTTTTGGTATTGGTTCATTGAAACTTTGCTTGAAATCCTTTGAAAGACCCCCAATGTGTGTATAGCTTTCTGAGTACGGATGAGTTTTGTATCTCCAGGTGTTCTGTTCTATTAAATATTGGTCTTGTTGGTGGAACTCCATTCTTTATTGCTGTGTATGGTGTTATTTTATTATTTTCTTCAATAGCTGTCTCGATATCTTTCTAGTTTACCAGTACGGCCGTAAGAAATTTTATTCAACGTTCCTAAACGCTTTGTCATTTGTCATGTGGGATGTATTTGAACCTGTCAATGTGTCGTCCTTGAAGTCATCGTATTCTATAACAGGTGTTCCAAGAGTGTTGTAGGCAAGTTTTAAAAAATTAGTATTCAGAAACACAAAATGAATTATAAACAACTGAGAAGTAAAATATATAAATGTATAATCTTATGTATATTTATAAAGCCTGGGGGTACATCCCTCCCCCCTCCTTCCTAGCTCAAGATTGGCTTAGTTTTAGATCTTTAACTTTGTATGGTTATAGCAGCTATAATGCAATTTCAGAAACAGTAGGATTTTTTATCATGACGTCATTACTTGTTGCTGACGTCAGCACTTAGTCGTATACGACTTTTCAAGGGAATAATGCCTGAAAATGACGTAAAAGCTGTATATGACGTCATGATATTAGTCTCATGGTTATGTAAACCTAATGTAGAAGACCTTCTGAAAGGTAACGGTCATGCAAAGTTCCAATGCTTAAAGCCATTAGGAACTGGAGTTTTACCTACTAAAATTTTGGAACGATTTGACCGTAATTAACTGAAATTTGGATAGCTGGTCTTGAATAATGACCTCTAGCTTCTGTTTTATTAAAGATGTGGACCTGAAATTTTACCAAAGCATGTAAAATAGATTTAGATTAAAAGTCATTAAGTTTCAAATGCTATGAATAAGTACTTCAAAAGTTACTAAAACTTTTCCAACAGGGGCGGGGCTATATTTGCCCCCAGGATTTACAGGGTAAGAGAACGAATATCTCCAGATCTAAGCGTTTTCAGACCCATGTTCCTAAGTAACTCTGAATGAGCATTAAATTTCCTTTCTAAAAATATATGTTTTGAATATATTTGAAAAATAATCCTTACAAAAAAAAAATTAGGAGTCAACTTCCTCCTTTTTACCCCTAAAAAAAACCCCCAAATATTTGGCGACGGACCCCCAAGCTTATTTCCATCTAATATGCATATTTAATCAAAATAAAAACTCAAATCTTCCTCTGCGAAAAATGATCACGGATTTGTAAGAAAAATCCTCTACTATTCTGATAGGATCTTTATGGTCTGATTGGCCTCTTGCCTAAGGCCTTTTGTCACTCTAGAAGAAGCTGTAGTATCGCATGTTGCGTGCTGGACCCTTTTCTAATGATTTATTGAATCTATTTTAAAGTTCCTTTGAACTTAGAATACACGTTCGAAAACCTTTGAGACGGGAGGTAGTAAACTAATAGGATGGCAGTCTCCTTTATATAGTTCATTTCCATTCTCATAGCAAAGTGCTATAACAGCGCATTCCAATAAATTGTGAAAAACACAAGACACTATACAATTATTTACAATATTGGTGATGTAGTTACAACATATATGAGCAGTTTTCGGCATGTGAAAAGTTGTGGTTACACCACTGAGTTAACCCTATTTAGACCGGGGGGGGGACAAAGTACCAAAATTGTGAACTTTTGCTTATAACTTTTGTTCTATACAATAAAAAGAGAAGCCCTGATGTGACTTTAAACATTTATTTATTGGCAACACAATGAGATAAAAAAATCTCAAAATAGTTTCGCCCTTTAGCGTCCAGACGCCCTCTGAAAATATAACCCCATCAAACCCCTAGTTTCCTCAATTAATTATTTTTAAACTCATTTTTAATCGACCAATAAAGACTCAAGAAGATTATTTTTGAATATATTACACCTATTTCATGGCAAACAGTGTTAATTCAACTGGTAAGTGCTTCTATTTGCGCCATGGGCGTTAATTTGGAAAAATCATCGAAATTCCGGTGGAGAACTCGAATTAAGACATCATCGCCGGCACGTTGTTATGCCACTGTGCAAAGTTTAATCACGTAAGCATAACATTAACACATACTCTGGAGTTGTGGTGCTTTGTACCCCCCCCCCCCCCTCCCCGGATGTTTTGAGACCAAAAAAGGCCGGTCTAAATAGAGTTAAAATATGTTAGTTCGGAAACATAGTTTTATGATGAAATAGTGGTTATTTTATATATTAGTTACAAATATATTTACATGTCACAGGCTTAAACTTGTCAAATTTGTCATCACTACTATAACATTTTAAGATCTCCAACATACTAGGATTAGAGCACAGTGTTGGTGGCCAGAGAAAATTAGACCAGGCTGAGAGTGAAGGAAGTGCAACCTGAAGGGGTTGGGGATTTTCGTTCTCCAGGAGTTTACGCAGCGTTTGGAAATTATGAGCTTATTTCCGGACGTAGGTGTGTTAGCTTAAAAAGTAAATTTAACTCCCCCGACCAAACGGCAATGCTAATAACTTCTGATGTCAATGCATATACCAATAAAACTTTGCATGGATATACAGTGTACTCTCTAAAGTGGACACCTCTTATTAGAGGACCATTTATTTCCTGTTTACCGGAAAAACCACGATCAAATTCTCACAAGAAACTTTCTAAAAGGCGGACACCTCTAAGTAACGGACAAAGTCCTTTACACCAATGATGTCCGCTAATTCGAGAGTGCACTCTACTCCTTATATCGTACTTTTTTTCCAGTGTAAATTAAATTCAAAATGGCTTACCATTTTTGATGGCGTCAGCATATTTGCAAATTTTATGGTAGAGCCTCTACTGTTACTGACACGCTCGCTCAGATTTACTTCTGACGATTGACTTATGCTCCCAACAGCTTGGAGCTTTCCACAATCAACCGTTTCGTACAGACCTATTAATGAATTTGTTGTTTGAGATGATATGCGTAAGTGCTTTAATGTTAGGCAAAAAAACATCCCCCTCCTCAACATTCAATTAAGCTACAGGTCTGAAAGCAAACATTAACCATAGTGCTATTTTAGGGGAATAAAGTCGTTTTTAGAAGAACTTGAACAATTTAAACAAGTGAGAACTAACTTGGGCTGAGTATTTACAAAATTTAGAGCATATCAGATTTATCCTGAGGACTGATTCATTACGCCTGCAAACGAGACATGTGTTAATTCGTGAAATTTTAAGGGAGAAGGGTCCTAACAGTTTCCAAATAGGGTCTTAACAAATGGGCAAATGTATTTCAAGTCAAAAGATGATGTATTCTTTGCATTAAGAATTTATTCCAGAAACATTTCCGGAGGTTTTTTATCAGAAAATGGAAAATTTTACAGTTTTCCGGATAAATGACATCAGTTTCAGAATTATTTCATAACAATAAACAATTGTGCAAAGGGCCATCTCAAAATGATAAGTAATTTAGAAAAAAACCCTAAAATATCAGTATTTTCAAGGGGCAATATCAGAAAATTTATTGGTCGGTCCGGGTACACTGTAATCAGTGTAATAGGCATCTTGAACAACTGAAAATCAAAATAGATTAAGTGACATAGGTAGACAAACTTAACTGTTTTGCACCAAATATTACGAAAGTTATCAGAAGTAAATCTGAGGCCTGTCAGTAACAGTAGAGGCATAAAATTTGCATAACTACTGACGTCAGCAAAAGTTGTAGACTGTTTTGAATTTATTTCATGCTGGAAAGGCAGTAACATATAAGGAATATATCCATGCAAAGTTTTATTTGCTATATGCATTGACATCAGAAGTTATTAACATTGCCGTTTGGTCGAGGGGAGTTAAATTTACTTTTTAGGATAACACACCTACGTACGGAAATAAGCTCATAATTTCCAAACACAGCATAAACTCCTGATGAACCAAACTTTCTTTTCAATGGAAATGATCATTGTTATAGAAAAAACTAGTGCCACAAATTCCCCCTTCGAGTTGCACTTCCCTCACTCTCAGCCTGGTCTAAATAACATCGTTCTCAAGCGACAAGATGCTTTCTCTAGACATAGTGTTATTTGCAAGATATGGTTTTCGGATTTCCCATAAATTTTGTTTAGGTTTCTTTTTCTCTATGTTTTGTAGGAACTCTTTTCTTTGTGATCCATTCAAGCTATAGACCAAATTGTATTGCTTTTCATATACCTGAATTTTTTGAGGATCATTCTTTTTATTAGCGACGTACTTTAAATGAGATCTTTTTATGATTTCTTTGCGTAGTCTTTTAGTAACACCCCGTATGTTATGACCTCTAATGAACCTTTTCTTGATAGGTGCATGGTTTTCTAGAGTCGTTTCGAATACTTTTTTTTATATGTGCAATAATCATAGTTTTCCTTAGGTTTTGTCAAAGCAATTTTATTTAAAAAGGGTTGTTTCATCAAAAACAAAAATAATATCTATATGCGATTTCTTATGGTGTTAAAATGCCATTTTTTTTAAAAGATGAATGTCACTAACGCATGTCTCAAAAGCTCCATGCATTAGAGTATACGGTTAGTAAAGAGTTAGTAAAGTCGATACATGATCCAGCATTAGATGCAAGTATTTATTTTAATTGTTCTTGTTTCCGAAAAAACGTGAGTGAGTGAGTTTTATGTTTAACGTGGTTAACCTCCGAAAGTTCGAGGAACTTATTTCCAGGAAGGACCATGGCTTAAGTTGAAGGCCCTGGAGTATTTAATGCTCTTCTGAGCGACACGACCAACTGAAGGATAGGTGCTCTCCTAGACAACCCCCTGCAACACCCGATGATCCCTTTGAACCATCTACCAAATTTCCCTCACATTGTATGGGTTGACCCGAGGAACAGCTTTTCAGAGATGATCCTACGCATGCCAAGAACGGGTTTCGAACCTTCGACCATCAGATTACAAATCCGATGACTTGACCACTAGGCCATGCTCGCACTAGACCGTGCCCGCACGTACGATGACAACCTCGATCATCTGGCATTTTTGTATGTTTCTAATTATTTCGATAACCAATGCGAAAATGTCCCTGGTATTGTAGAATAAATTTTCCACTTTATTGGGAAATAAATTTCATGTCTTTGAATTCAGAAATAACAAGCAGATGTTGTTTCCAGCACAATTGTCAAAAAACTAAATATATACCGAAACTTGCTTTGAACGGGGTCTCTTATTTGAAAGAACCACTAATTTATCTTCAGAGGAGCATAAAGAGATAAATGTCAGTAAAATTCAATAAACCAGGAAATTTTGGTACATCCTCTTCTTCTTGTGTGTTAATTCCAAAGCTGTGCTAATGTTGCCTTGCATTTTAGTGCCAATAGTGCCAGTTTACACAACCGTTCCACATTTTTCGATTCAAACATTGAGAATTTTTATTTCAGATATTAGAATTCCGTACAGATACAAAGGTTTTGACACATATTCTTTGTAAATTGTACGACGGTACTATGGCCATGATCTCAGGCACAAAAGTTTAAATTGATACTTTGTCTGGGTGTCGTCAGAGTGGTTTAGAAAGTCCAACTCCTTTTAATTATTGATTTTGATTTTGTACTGAAAGTATGTGCTGAAGAAATTGACCGAAAATTTCCTGTCGGATGGGGCTTATCATTTAAAGGCAGTCTGAAATTCAAATACGGCACTAAAATAAACATTTGTTATGATTTGTACGAGAATTGAGAAAGATACTGCAGACCGGAGACCACAGAATCTTTCTTTGAAAAAAGTGATGACGAAAGACTTCTCCACATGCACATCAAGTGGAACAAACCAATCATATTTTGATAACGTCAAATTCTCCCAATCAAGCAAATGTGTTCTATTTCTTCAAACTTTCTCTTTGGCTGTTCTATTGTTTGGAACTGCCAAATGAATTAAATGAAAATCTAAAATCAATATACATTCTCAAAGTTTGCATTATTATTCTACTGACCTTCATATTCGAATAAAGAGTACCGTAATTATTCGAATAAGCGCCGCGGCGCTTATTTTTTGAAACGGATTTTTGTTGCGGCGCTTAATCGAGGGCAGCGCTTATTAGAGGGCGGCGCTTAAAACGTTTTAATAAATATTTGTTGTTTGAAATGTTTTTTCAAACCTTTATATTTGAATTTAAGGCTTCTCCAAATTGTTATTTAGTAGGTTTCTTTTTAAAGCAACCGTTGCTATCTAAGCTTTTTCAAACATTCAATGCCTAAACGCCACAATTTGGATGGAAATTTGAATTAAGCGTATTCGAGGGCGGCGCTTATTTCAAATTTTCATTCTGAGTGCGGCGCTTAATGGAGGACGGCACTTATTCGAGGGCGGCGCTTAATCGAATAACTACGGTGTTGTTATTTTACATCACATTATTTTACGAGTTTTAGGAATACATGTTTCTGTGCAAAAGACGTTCCATTTGAAAAATTTATGTCGGTATTTTTATCATTGAGAAGCAACAACACGTGAAACGCGAAGGGTTTGTTGTTGTTTGATGTGATTATATTCTTGCTTCAAAATTGAAACAAAGCGTTAATACTTGGAATTTCTTAGTATGAATGAAAGCCTGGGGGTATGTTGAAACTTATTTTGTACCAGATCAGTTGATTAAGAGGCGCCGAGATGCTTTTTGAACCATAATTTACTCTTAACATTATAATTCCTTTTGGTTACACTTTTGGCTCTAAAATTCTTTCTGCCTAACCGCTTCTGTTCATTGTTTTTTTAATTTTCTGTAAACTCTGTGTACTTACAGAATCAGTGAACACTGCGCAAAAATTTATGTTATCCAATGGAACAACCTGAGGTTGTCTTACGTTTTCCGATGGATAACTGCAGGTTGTGCTATTGGATAACATAACTTTCCCAGTGAAACTGTATTCTTTAGATAGTCTCAAAACGTCTCTAAATTCACGAAATTCATTTTTTTCTGACTCACCACCTAACATTTTTTATTTACCATCGTCCGGAAAATAGAAGTGACGTCACGAATTTCAGGCTGCCTTTAAGTATGGACTCAGATGTTTAGTCGTGGGTAAGAGAAAACACGTGTTTATAGATCAAAGTCTAAACCTATACAGGTTGTATTGCTTATAGAAATAATCATTGATTTGTCCAGAGGTCTTGACAAGAGTCACATGACTTAACAACATATCCCCTTACTTTAGATAAAACTATTCCGGTGAGGAATCCTGTAGGATACATAACAAAGATACATATACCAAACATTTGAGAACCACTTGTCTTAAACCTAACACTTGTGTTCGTCACAGTCCATAAACAAAAGATTTCAATGTCTCATAGCTTCATTATGGTTTACGATTTATGAGTGGTTTTAGTTCATCACGGTGTACGATTTCTGAGTGGATACTGTTTCGGTGTATTGTTTGTGTCCGTTGACTTTAAGTGTATGTCTACGTTTTTGGATTGTGGTGTTTGTGCTTTCCCTTTCACAATTTTGAAAAATAAAATATCTCTGGTGTGTTTCTGTCCAAACCATTGAAAACAATGGTGTTCGACGGTTATCATTGAATATTTATGACGAAATGCGATAACTATTTGCAGTAGGAATTTTGTCTTAACTATTGCACTGCGTTTCATGAAGACACGATTTCCAATCTTTTTTCTTTCGATTTAGCACGTCTTTTTGTATCGGTGTATTGTTTAACTTTGTTGTATTTTTGCTGTTGCCACTGTCGAATTTTGGTGTCTTGTTCTCGTTTATATTGGTAAGTGTCTACTGATGGTATATTACTTTTGATAGGGTGCCGCAAAAATACTAACTGGGCTTTTTGAGGTTGTGGTATGTGGTGTATTTCGGAAATTATGTAAGAATTTTGTCAGTTCGGTACGTCAATTAAGATTTTAGAATTTTGCTGTTCTGATTAATCTTTTTAAAGATCTGTTGCATTAGCTTCCGGATGTAATGGTGTCATAGGAGCATAATGAATATTTGCAGCTTTAAAATAATTACTAAATTCGTGCGAGTTAAACGGTGGAACATTGTCTCTTTTGAGCGATTGTGGATAACCAAATATTGAAAATATGTTATCTAGACGATTAATGACTGGTTGTTCTGATGATGATTTCATGATTTCAATGAGTGGAAAACGTGAATATAAGTCTATCAATACTAAAAGAGTCTCTTTTGGCGGCACTGGTCCAAAAAGATTTTCAATTTTCCCACGGAGCATTCGGCAATATTGACATAATTGCCGGTTCAGATGTAGGAAGAGAGGAATTCGCTTGACATGCTAGACAGTGTCCAAAATGTTGTTCTACATCCTTATCTAACCTTCGCCAATACACTTTCTCACGAAGTCCTGCTTTTACTTTTGATTTTTCATAGTTTCATTACGGTTTACGATTTTGTCCCTGATGAGCAATTTTCATAATTTGTGATCGTAAATTTTCTAAAACCACTCGTAAAGTCAAATTTGCGGTTCTCAAATTGTTTGACTAATCCTTTGTACCACTTACCAGTTGAAATTGCTTCTTTGAGTGCGGCGATTAATGGATCAGTCGCTGATGATTATTCGATTTGTCCAATAGACATGGTTTTCGGAACTGAGTTTTGTGTAACAAAATTTACATGTTCAACTTTTGGTCATGCAATTGGTTGACTATCATCGCTCGTGTTCTGTCGTATAGGTGAAATAAAATCTGCCATATGCTCATTGCCTTTTTGATCCTTAACTGTAAAATCGTATCTCTGTAGTCATAGGCGGACTCCGGACATGCTTTTACCTAGTCAAAGCAATAGAATGGAGATTAAAATCATGCTCAAACTCATTAATATTTACTTGCTTTTGTATGATAATGGGTCTTTAAAGACCCATTATCATACAAAAATTATTAAGAATTAAAACGTTTAGTTCTATATCGTGCTGTTCTGACTAGGGCTGGATCCGCCACTGGTAGTTCTAACTGCCATCTGAAAATTTTAGCATTTAACTTACTTCTTGGATTAAAAATATATTTTAACATTTGATGATCAACCACTACTTCAAATTGTTTGCCACATATGTACATATGGAATTTATTTTTGCTCCAAATGAGTGCCAGTGCTTGACGCTCTGTTGGACTATAATTTTGTTCACGAACTGAAAGTGCTCTTGAGATATGGGTTATGGCACCCCTCCGGAATTTTTTTAATAACTTCTGACAACCTCATACTCAGGGATTTTCGCTTTTTTATTATGAGGAAAGAAAGCGGAAAGAGCCCTGGTATCGCATAAGCCCATTGGTCAGTTTTTATTGCATAATTACGGCAAAATTGCTGAGCAAGCTATTTCCGAAAAAAATATGGCGGAACGTAAACACAGAATGTGTTTTCTTTTGGAAACGATCGCTGCGTATTATGTTGATATATTTTGAAATTTGTATTCTGTTTTTACAATGGATACAATACTACGAATACACACAGGGACTACCCAAAGGGCTTTCTGGCCGTGCTTACAATGTTCAAAGTGAGGACTCGTCTCAAATTCCGTCCAACAAAGATCACTACATTCTCTCACCATTCCACCTGTGTAGCTTGGCTAAATCAGCTCAGAATGAGCTTTTCCATTTCTCTCCATACAAGCTAATAGATGTAGTTTTCCCGAGGGGCGAGCATATATTAGACATGTCTTGGCTTTTCATACCCAATTTATTAAATTTATTCCCAGGGGGTCAAATCTAGATTTTTAGAAATCAAAACAACAACTTGATATATAGAGTGGGCTCGCCCCTATTCGTACAGAGTTTGTTAACACTTAATTTATTTATTGAATGCTCTCAAACAATATCCAACTGACTTCCTAACCTGTCTTCGCTGCTATGGTATTTTTTCCTTTTAAAGAAATGAGGTTCTAAAAAGGATTTACAAGTCAGACATGTGTACGAATCAGCGCGCCGGACGGATTAAGGCGAACCTTCCTATTATGTATTTTTGCTTTTCGTAAAGCATTTTTTCTAGTGAAGAAAAATTAAAAGTATATAGCTTGTCTTTTCTCAGTGACTATACAGATATATACAGTAAAAACTTTGGATGAAACACCCCACTATATATGTTAATAAACTTCAGTTATGTGTACTGGTAAATTGACAAGGCCCTTTATAATCTCCTAATATTATATATTATATAAATCTTTCCAATATCCAATACATAGCAAATACAATACATATTTTCCATACACGCATATTGTTCATAAATGAAAACATTACACTTGTTCTAAACATGCCAGACATCATAAGAATATAGAAAGATTTAGGATTCAAAAGAAAATGCAAATGGTTTCACAAATGTGTTCATTTGCAAATGAGAAATAAATGCCTTCGTATATACATTGCAAGTAAAAACCCTTACCTTGTCCGGTTAATAAAAGTAAACACTAAGCAAAAAGCAAATAAATTTATAAATGCTTCATTATGCCAACCTGATTGCTGAAAATTAGTTTACCGCAATCAGAGATTTGCAGAATTAGGCGTTTAAGTTAATATTTTTTAGGGTGACCCCATATATGGCGAGGAAAATAAAACTTTACTTTAAAATAATTTTCTGGTCTTATAGCGTTCCTCTCAAACAGTTGCTTTAATTTGCTTCACAAATCGTATTTTCATCCCAGATAAAGTGGCATTGTGAAAAGTGTGCACAATCACACTACTCCTGAAGATGAAATTGATAGAAATGAAGCAAATTTATAAAGAGATGGTTCCTTATAACCCTATTTGTGCAGGAGTACTGGGTGGAGACAGATCACATTTTCATATCTGCCACATTTGCTGCTGCATCAAACACAGCTATACCATGTTTTATGAATTTTAATATTTTCATTGTAAATTACATAGCTGTACTTTTCGTGAACATTGAAAGTCCTGTAACTTTAGTAAAAATAATGTTATTGAGTTGAAACTTGTTATGGTGTGCTTTTAGACCAATCTGATAGAATTCACATAAAAAATATAAGTATCTTACTTATACTTTCCGAGTTTCAGATTTGAGCCGTTTTCAGAGACGCCAATGAATTATTTTGGTGACAAACGTCAATTTTGACCAATTAATGCCAAATATGTTTGAATTGTTTACTGTATTTCTCTAGCCTGACCAAAAGTAATCAAATAAATATCTTTTTAAGAGAGTTTGTTCAAAAATTCAGTTTTCGGGCAGATAGCACACGGTTAGGTTTCTAATATATGAGATGGCGTAAAAGAAAAAATTTCAGTTAAAACTATATTTTTTAAATGAAATTAGGAGAAAATAAGTTAAAACTGCTTACATAAATATTTTAGGTTGATCAGACAATTATTTATCGAAATATCTTGATTGCACCACCCCGATCCGCACAAGTCTTGAAAAACCTGGAACAAATAGGGTTATCCGTTCTTAAAAATATTAAAATTCTGGGATACTACCACAGCCATTTCTCATGAAGTACCGCTTAAAAAGGTATGAGGGATGTGCTCATTCAGTGCTCCACAGCAGTGTACAATTATAGTTTCATTGTTGTTTAGCTAATCGCGTTGACTTGACTAATTATATGCTAGCTATATATTGATTGACTTCAGAGGTACGTCATTGTACTAGATTTTTGTATGATCTGAGTTCCTACACACTATATTCGTAGCGTTTTTCATGTTAACAATTCACATACCAAACAAGTGTCCATATCGTTCACATACAGTATCTCCATGATGCACAGTGCCTCCAAAACA
>JAUCNQ010020901.1:0-13662 GCA_032352715.1 Bougainvillia muscus | reverse complement strand
GACGGTGACTTTAAATTTGTTCGAATTAGAGAGAGATTCGAATTACGGAGATTCGAATTAGAGAGAGTCAACTGTACATACTTTTTTTATAAGAATATAGTTTATAAGAATCTCAGTGTAGTTAAGACCATATGCGCAATTTAAACGCTTTTCTGATATGAAAGATTTGTAATTAGCATACGTCCTTAGTTTTACTTTAGACCGTTTATTTTGGTTAGTGTTAGTAATCTAGTAAGACAAATCCCTCATCTCTCATTTAAATAAAAAAAATCGTATTTGCACTCATATAAAATACGATTTTTTTCAAAAACACAATTCTAGAAACCACGTAATCTAAGCCGAAAAACAGCTTGCACTTTTTCAAATTAGAGCCTTAACGTGTGATATTCACAGGGATCATGTCTATGACCGAGATGGATGTAAATAAATCGTCAAATCGGTGCAGATATACCGATACCGTTAGTTATTTAGCAATTTGCTGCCATTTTTTAAGATTTTGGTCATTTCATCCCCACAAAATCGTTTAAAACCATAGCGGTATCGGCATTTCTGCATCGATTCAACGATTTGTTTACATCCATATTGGTATTAGACAGGATCCCTATGAAGGGATTTGACTAACCAGATTTAGTTAATAATAACCAAAATAAACTGTACAAACTCAAGCTCATGACATGTGCTGCCTAGGGAAATTTTAGTAAAAAAACCCTGGTAAATTGCGTATAGTTATAAGAATATATTGAGGCTCAGATCTCCTAAAACTTAAGAATAAATTAAGATTAGGGCTCGTTTAGACTTTAGAATTTTTATTTTCATAAATATGTTTTTAAAGTAAGAAAAAGCCTACAGTGTATAGTATATATTCGTTTTGCTCATGTACATTTCCAGCTGAATACACTAGTAAAATATACTCATGTATCAGATGGTTGCCACTTTGTTAGGAATGTCAGGAATTGTCAAGAATTTGAGATATTATGCTAAACTGTCCCATCCATTAGAACAAGAAGCTTCTACAACCTTGATAAGAGGGTGACAGCCATGTCATTAAATAAGAATAATTTAAGAATATATTAGGCTCAGAATCGAAAATTTCTTAAAAATAGGAAGGCTTAGCATAATTCAAGGGATTTTTATAACAAAAAAGTGTGTAATAGTTGAGTTCAAGACTTGATCATTCAGCTCTCATATGGAACACAATTCTCCAACGTGACAACATTTTGTTGATTTATTGGTACAATGACACTTTTTAGGTGGATGCAATCTTCTCTCTTTACTACGTAAATCAGTGAAGGCTCTAAATTTATGTTCCCTGTCCAGTTTTCCACCTCGAATATAATAATTTGTTATGTGTAATATTTGACCAATACTCGGACAAAATTTTTAATTTCACAAAATTGTCGTTACCTTTCAAAAGAATTACTTACGTCACTTATGTCCGATAACGTAGATAATGTATGCTCATAATAAATGATTGTTTGGTTAGATCATTCTTCATTTGATCGGTTATCAATTTAGCCTACCTAATAGACCGCTTCGCTGAAGCTTCGCCTCCATAACTAGTCAACTTTTGCGTTCACGACTCAACAGCTTGGCTGCTCATCTCGCATTGAAAATAACTAACGGTAATATCCGAAGCGACATAAACAAAACGGTCTCAAAATCAAGGTGGACCTAGTAATACCGTGAACGCATTAAGTATATCAGCGGTGGTAGACCAAGCGAAGTACAACGAAAGCAGTCTATCCAGGAAAGCTATTATCATTTATAAAGATTATGTAATAATAAAGTTAGTACATATTCAGTGTCGTACTCGTCCAGTGTCGCAAAACGCTATGATCACCAATCATTAGTTGATTTCTGATGCTTCTGTAGCAGAAATCGAAATATGATTCGTAACCACTTACATCTGCGGTGCTGAATTAGATAAACCTTTTTTGTTATTTGAATAAATATTTGAAACATTTTTAAGATATTAGAAACAGTAATGGAACTAAAATAGAGTTTTGTGGATTAACACAATTATCGTTTCAAATGTAGTTTGGTTGTATACCCCAAATGGTGCAAACTCATTTCAAACAATGTCAAAGACAACTTAAAATGATTAAACAGTGCATGAACAGTGTCAAAGGCAACTTAAAATGTAGGTGCGTGCTCTAGATCTGCAAGTGGATTTACTTGCTTTTTAATAAAGTGAAAAACTGCGTGGTTGAAACTCAAATTGATCTTCATAGAGAATGCCAACTAGTCAAAAGATGTTGATAAATTATGTTACATATACTTTTAGCTGATACCAAGGACGTATAAAAGCTCCGCTTTTATACGTCCTTGCTGATACTAAAGTAGACGACTACCTTATAGTTGCTCGAATGAGAACGCCCTTTTGATACAAAATTCGTTATGAGCGCTCCACCCCACTTCCTTCGAATGAGCGCCCCTCCTACTCTCCAATATTGGCGATCATTCGAAAAAAATATTTAAAATTACGTTATACAGCAAAAATCCAATCGATTAAACTTATACTGCCTTATCAGACATAACTTTGTCGGACAAAAGTGATAAATTTTTGAAAAGCTTACGAAAATTTTGTCCGACTAAGTTATGTCCGATAAGGTATTCTATTAAGAGAATATAGGTAAATACCAAAGAGGACATAGAGATTGATGGTTAAGCTTTTTATGAAAAGAATACTTACAAAACACTGACATTCTGTTCTGTTGACAGTGTTTCTCTGTTCTGTTGTAACATTATTTTGACGCTACGTTTAAATTTTTTTAAGAGCGCCCCTCGAACAAGCGTTTCCCTCGAATGAGCTCCCCTGTGAGGTGCTGCGAGTTTTAGCGTCCCGTGCGCTAATAGGAGTAAATACGGTTGGTAGAAAATAGGTGAAAATTTGCTTGCTAGTTTTAGGATTTCTTATTTTTAGAAGTTTTTTTATTGATTTGAAAAGTAACAAAATCAAGGTCACTCGGTAGCTCCAAGATTAAAAATTATATTTTTAACTTGCATAAAGTAAACCTGTAGGATACGACATATCTGTTGGCGACGAACTTTTAAAGATCGCTTTTCTGTAAAGTGTATGATAAAATCCCAAACCCTATGGGGAGTGGCTCTTTTTGGAACATGACCATTTAAATTCTGTAAAAGTTTTTACCAGATAGCTACAGTGTGACTTTAAAACTCTGGCAACCTTTCAGATATTCTTTCTTGACGACTTTCAAAATTTCTGGTGGATCTGGCCCTGAGGTATAATCTCTTGGACAAAATATCTAAATAAGTAGGTATACGAATTTTGTGGACGGTCCCTAAAAAGGTTTTTTTAGGTTTATTAAATCTCTAAAAAATCGAGCATGGTGGAGTGCATTTTTAGCATTGTTGCAGGCTTTAAGCCTGCAACAATGCTAAAAATGAACTCCACCAAGGACACTTCTGTAGGAATTTTTCAAATATTTTGGACAAAATATCTAAATAAGTCTTATAAAGTCAAACACTTGTATTTATTTAATATCAGCAAACATGCATGAAACCTGGAGGCAATTTTTATTAAGAACAATGTGCAACCTTGGATTAAACTACAAACTCTCTTTATCTCGAACAATCCTTCGGTCCCTTGGTCGTCCTATTACGCACTCACTCGCGCACTCGATATCTCGGACTATTTTCCCGGTCCCTTGAGTGTCCAAGATATCGAGAGTCGACTGTAGCTTAAAATGGCTTAATCTTAACCGAACTTCTGGATTTTCGTATTGTAACTTTGTTCAAAAGGCGAAGATCACAACCTCGATCCCATGGCTTGGCGAAGATCAATATCGGGTAGGAAAACAGTGATATAATATTCCTAGGACATAAAACTTCCAGGCATTTTTGGAATATTGAATGCTTAGGAAAATTCGGTTAGAAATTCGCTTCATTCCTATCAATTTTCATCTCAGATGAAGTGTTACTGTGCATACCAAGTATGCACAATAACACTTCATCTGAGGTGAAAATGAAGCAAATTCAGAAGCGAATTTAAGCGAATTTTTGAGACGAACCCTTAGTTGCAGTCCTCTAGAGAACGTAACCTTTGAAACTAAAATTCCGAAATCCTATATCTACTGGTAGCTACATACACCAGGGCTGTATACCACACTCACGGGTGCTGTAACTACCAATCAACTCTGGGGTTTTATATTCGCTTGCCATTTTTTATTCATTTTACTATCTATTGAAAATCGACCAATGGAATATCCATTTTTGTTATCTGAGTGCTGCTAATAAGTTACATCTCAACAAACTTAGCACATTATTGAATCCTAGATAGGATCGGCTTACAATGTACTTGTGTCGAGAATGAAAAATAGTAAGAAACACTTTGTAAACCCTTGCTTACTCCAATTTTGAGTTAAAGAATAACTGGCTTAAAGTGGAGTTGAGGATCAACATTAGAGACTTGGATATTACATTGATAATTTCATATATGTTTATCAAAGAGGGAAAAAATAACGATTTAATTATTATTACTCCATTTTCATCAGGTGAAAATCAACGGCTGCTTCAAAATCATCAAATGTTGGCGGGTTGGTTACGAGACAAGATGAAGCAAGTTGAAAGACCTCGCTATCAGTCTTAAAGCAGTTGCTATTATGTCGTAACATAATCCGTCGGCAAATATCACCAAAGCCATATATGTCGGAAGAATACGTAGGTGGTTTTAAACCTTTTTCAACGTGCTTTGGTAAGTGTGTTGAGTCTTTTACCAGCTCTTGTTGGGAGAGTGTCAGACATTTTGCAGAATCAGCTCTACATGCCCAAGAAAATCCAACGATAACTGGGTCATAATATTCATTTTTGAAACGAGTACAAATGTTTTGCGGCACCAATTGATTATGAATAACTCCCTTCTGGTGTAAGAATAAAATTCCGTCACTAACACCAGACAGAATATGATAGACAAATTTGTCATTAACTGTTGTATATTTTCGTAAGAGTTGTCCTAAATTGAACTCTGACTCGTAGCTTAAAATAATAGTCGGAATTGACTCAATAACAGAAATGCCGTGACAAAAAACAACGTTATGGTGGAAACCAACCATCGCCAGTATTTTAGCTTCATAACTGAGCCGAGTAAGTTGCTTCTCTTTTGGAATATCTACACAAGCTTTAAACGACTTTACAGCTGCAAATTCACCATTTCGAAGCGTACCACGCCACAACTGATGTAAACTTGATACGCCAAGAATTTCATGATGCAAAATCTCGGGAAGTTGTATCATCTTTATTTCTTGATCAAGTAAAACCTGGTCGATATTTCCAAAGAAGTCCGAAAAGTTTGCATCCTCCATTATTAGCACTGTTCTTGCTGAAAAATGGGAATCTAACTTGATTTTAGACAATTGACGACTCCTCTGACTTAAAAAGGCATTTTTAGACAGCCATCGCATGTTGAGGGTTTTTTCCTTGTTAACTTTTTTTCTTGCGACTTCAAGTTTTTCCAACATCCGATCTCTTTGAAATGAATAAGTCTCCTAAAGTATAATTCATAAAACTAGTTAGTCAAAAAAATAATAACCTTTCATAACATCTACACTTTTTTTTATAAGAACACTGATTCAGAAATCTGCCCAAAAGTAAGAACAACCTAAGAACAATCTTAGGCTAAACTTTTTTAAACCAACATTAAGAAAACGTACCAAGGCTGCGTAGAATATGCTTTAACATAAGTGTAAACGTAGTACAATAAATTATAGCTAAAGATCTGAGTAAACCCTGCCTGAAGAAGTATTATCTTCATACATGCTTAGAATTTTCAAAAATTAAGAACAGCAGAAGAACAATAAGAGGCTAAAATTCCAGAATAGATAAGAACATTGAGGCCGAGCTGAATTAATCAGGTTCTTATATAAAAAAGTGTAAATCAACAGCTGGTGATGATTATCGAGCAAAAACATGACAAATGATACATTTATTTAGGCGCTCCAAAAACTGGCTTAAAAATTTGAGATAACACAATACGATTGGTAAAAGAAAACATTTTCTAAACAAAGTACCAGTTGATGTTAACCTGGTTTATGAATGCTAAATAAATGCCCAACTCCCCATTCCAGGCTTGAATAAAATAAGTCATCAAATAATTAGTGTGACTTACCATCTGTTTGTTCCAATTTTTCGACAAACGGTTTTCTGATTGCTGATTCGACGGAAATGAACTTGGTTCCTGAAAAGTGAAACAAATGCCGTATTTACTCGAGTATTTACTCAATTTAAATCTCGTACCTCTTCAGGGGTGCTCTTCCGAGGGAGGCGCTCATTCGAGGGGGCGCTCATATGTTTTTTAGGAATGCAGCACTACAGGAATAGTTAGGATTAAAAAGCAGGTAGTTAGGATTATAGGAGTACAGGAATAGTTAGGAGTAAAAATAGCTATATAATTAAAGTCTCTTTATACTGTATTGTATTGTATTGTTCACAAGAGTTTTTATGTTGCATACACATCAGTTAAAAGCGTGAAGAAAATGTATACGGCAGATCCTCTAATAAACGTCCGGGGTGTTTATTAAATTTTTAAGGGAGGCGTTTATTGGAGGAAGCCGTCTAAAAGAGGGAGGCGCTTATAAACTTTTTAACAAAGCAGAGATTTTAATAAATTGATAAGGAACTTGTAAAAAGAGGTAAAACATTTACAACACTTGAACTTAACCATAAACTGAAGGGATTTTCATACTCTTTCTTTATATTTTGTCTAATTGATTTCTGTATAACGATTTTTCTAATAGTTACCCCTTATTGACGGGAGCGTCTATTAGAGGGAGGCGTTTATAAATATTTTTAATTTTTTAAGGGGGGCGCTAAGAAGAGCGGGCGGTTATAGGAGGATTTACCGTACAGAAAAAATTGGTTGGTTTGGGATGACGGAATGTTATTATCAACAAAGTATTCACTGGAATTGAGTAAGAAAGACTCTAAAAAGAGAATCAATAAAAATAAGTAGGCAAAATTTTTTTGTGAATAAAGCTTGAGTATTCTTAAATATATGCATTTAATTTAAGTTCATACCATGGAAATGTTTTCGTCTGTAGCACTTTCAGCATTAGATTCCATCGCGGCATTTTCAACCTAGACAAAGAAATACAAATAAAATAAAAAACAAATCATAACTGAATACAAAATCAAATACATCATTTCTTTCGGCTTCTTATAAATGGCACAGTAAGCATACACGTTTTTGTTGTGCAAGTTACTTAAAGTTGAGGCTGAGATTTAGGGTAAAAACTAAGCTACTCCTTAGCAACCACTCAGGCTGAAATTCTTAAAAAGGTAAGCAACTAAGAATCAATCATGGGTAACAAGGTGATCAACGCATATGCATTAGAAAGATATTAGGTACGGCAGGTTTCAGCTAGGATTCGAACAAGAGGTTCACTTCAAAAGGTCCGTATGAAATACTTTACTTTAGCCTTTTTAATAGCGGGAGGAGATAAAAAAAACATCTGTATTGACATAACTATTAATGGTAAAAAGAAAAGGGACCGTGCTATGTTACTGCAGTCTTTGCGTTTTTATTTTCACTTTCCTTAACAAGTCAGAGTTTCTCAGAAAATATGGAAAAGTACTAAAACAAAAAGCTTCGGTGTGACAAACTTTCGTACTCATCGAAATTTCAATCAAATAATGTTTCGGACTAATTTGTATAAGTTTGTCACGCCAAAACTTTTTGTTTTTAATGTATTTTATTCTTGAAACACATGCAACAAAAGAAAAATTTCAACATTGCCTTAGCAACTCCAGGCTGAAATCAAAAAGTGAGTGCTCATAAAACAAAAAACGTGGCTTTTGTCAGTTACTTACATTCCCTTCTTTATCAGAGTACTTTCTTCTTATTTCTTCTGTTAAACGATCGATGATATGTGTTTTATCTTCCTTTCCAAGGTGCTCCCTAATTTGTTTCTAAATAGAACTTGTTCAATGAATGCAATTGAGAAATAAAACTTATCATTTAGGACTCATGAAGAGATAGGAAGTTGATAAATACTAATCAGGAGATTGCTTTTTCGTGCATTCAGTGTAGACTTACCTTTAAACTTGCCCGGAGTCTGGTTCTTAGTCGTTTGACATATGTTTTGGCAGAACAATTTATTTGAAATCCATTTTTCATGACTACTTCAACAATTTCTAATATCTCTTTTTCATGGTCCATACTGTAACTTTAAGTTGTACTGTCTAAAAGATTCATAAAAACTAAAAGGGAATGAGATAGAACTGGATGTGGAAGATATGATTTTCCTTTCTTGGTTTTTCAGGATGTATCGGTATAAACACACGGGTGATCTGAGAACGCATAATGAAAGTTTTCTCTGGCTATAATGATACAGCAACCATAAGCAGATCCAGAACACTTGGATATACCTTTAAGTCAACTATTTTACTGTTATTCCTTTCACCAGAATAACAACTTTAGTGGCCTTTAGAGAAAGCTAGGATTTTTTTATTCAAACCTATATGATAAGCACCGTTAAAGGAGTCGAAGTTTAGCCCACAAATTTTCAAAAAAAACCAAGTAAATTGCCATGGCAGAAATACTATGAGGACCAAATATACTCTCAGTAGCCCAACTGAATTCTGGGTGTGGTACCACCTATTTTCCTTTATTAAAACCCACTCAAATCACAAAATTCTCCTAGCATCCTCCTACCACTAGTTATAAGATCCTCCACCTAATTAATCATACTACTAGGACAGACAGAAAAAGATTTAAGACAACTCTGATTTAGCTGAATTTGCCATCAACACCCTCTCTCCCCTCAATCTATACATTTGGCGAGAAATACCACACCCCCCCCCCCCCCTTCCTTAATGTGCCCCCAACTACAATTAGGTGGCCGAAAGTAGAATATATCATATTGTCAATTATATTGATAACGTCAAAATTATTCAGAAATAATGGCTAGAGAACATTACTAGAGATTTAGAGCAGTATATAATATAGAATAAAAGAATAAGATAAAAATACCCAAGAATAATCAAATTGTTCTGTATACCTCAAAAGTTAAGTGCATACTGTTCATGTTTTTCTATCCTTTCCTAGATCACATACCATAGCGTTTTAAAGGCAAACAACCACTATTTAAAAAAAAACGTTCTCTACCTTTTAATGTTACAAAATACGATATTAAAGAACTGCAAATCGATTCGATAAATAGATTATTTGAACAGATAATTGAATGTGAAGGTGTTTTTTTTAGATCAATAGTTACAATATTATTGCCTTATACAATTTCTTACGTATCTCAATATGTCTATATAAATGTCCACCCCATGGCTATCTGACTTTGCCATTACGTCAAAGTTGGCATTTAAATAAGATTCCTGCTGACCTGTTAGAGGTGCAGGAAATCTCTGTAACACCACAGAGATATCGCTAGGTTCCGGCAAATTTTCCTGCATAAATTGATTAACAATCCTGGCAACATCATTCAGATCTCTGCGATGCAAATTATTCATAGCAGTTGTATTTTGGTCCGCAGATTTTAATCCACCAGAAATCCACAGCTGCATGGGTGTTTGATTGCTTTTTGTGCGAATCTTGTGGTTATTATGTGCGTTTGCCCACAAACACATGTCCCTGTCAATTCGTTTTGCAAAAACGTGATGCAAGCAGTACATTTGGGTTGGATCCTCGATGTTCAAAATTTGGTGCTAAATAAAAATAATTTTGAGTTGGTACCGTATGTGCGCTTGGTAAAATTAAAATATTGCTCTTCTGTTATTCCCTCTCCATACATTCAGTTTTAACTGATTCCAAAACAAAGTTGTATTTAATCGAAGGCCAGTAGAAATTTATCACCACAGAAAACCCCCAAAAATCGGCAGATTCTATGAAAAACCTCCTGATTTTTAGATTTTTTTTGGCTGTAAAAAGCTTTCTACTGTATCCTTTGGATCAAATTTTTTCAAGTCTCCTATCTGGACATCTAGGTAGAGAATGTTATTTAATTATATATAGTATTAAGTTTTAAAACAAGCTAAAGGATAGAAAGAAATATTTTCTGATTTCTGTTGTTTTTGTGTAGTACGTTAAACTAGTAGCTTTATGAAAATGAGGAGGATCGCATTTAGGGGGACGTAGGGGAAACTAACAACTTTAGCTCTTAGCAGTTAAATAATTACTATTTGACATAAGATAGGTGTAATAAAATCAAAAATAATCTTCCTGAGTCTATATTGAATGATTAACAACGAGTTAATTAATTATTTGAGGAAAAATAAATTCTTGAAAACTGAACAAAACTGGCTAAAATTTGGGAAAAATTCTTAAGAAATTAGGTGGTCATTTTCCCCTCTGTTCCCTTTAATAAGGAACCGTTCACAAGATTTGTATCGTAATACGAACCATTTTCATCCCAGTAGAAGTGTTTTTGTGCATACTATGTTTGCTCAAAAACACACTTCATGTATGAAAATTGATATTAATTTCGATACGAATTTTGAATTTTGATACGACTCTGAAGGGACCGTTCACGAAATTCATTTCATGATATATGAACCAGTTTCATCACAGAAGAAGTGTTTTTGTGCATACTAAGTACGTACCAAACCACTCCTTATGCATGAAAATTGATATGAATAACACAATACAAAGGTCTATGAGGAATATTTACCTATCCCAAATTTCATTTCATGATTTAAATCAGTCTGGATTAAAAGAATCTTATTTTTAAATAAAATAATTAAACAAAAACACTTACATCTTCCAAGTGATTGAATATATCTCTATATTTAAATACAACTTTTTCATGAACATCACGCCAAAGCCTTTCAATCCTTTGGTTGTGAACAGATTTACCTTTTATAAAGCTGCCTCTGTCACTACCATTTACACGTTGCATGAACGTGTTAACATGCACAAATTCTGAACCTTTATCTGCTCGCACACGACTTGGAATGCCATACGAAGACACACCATGCGTGAAGAATTTTAATGCTGTTGTGGCAAGATTGTCTGTCGAAACATTTAAGAATGGCACCAACCTGGAATAGCCATCAATGCAGCCATGAATAACAAAATTCCATCTAAACACAAGATTAAGAATACGTTTAAGAAATTGAAAATAGATTGAAAATATAAAGTGATATATATTTGCATATCTGAATAAGATGTCACCCTACGAAATTTGTCCCATGCTTTGTTTTAAGGTGATAGATAATAGATAATATGAAAATTAACATTTATGTAACATTTTGATTTGTTTAAGGTCCAGTGGACCATGTGGAGAACAGTGTACGCTCAGTGTATAGTAAAAAAAACGTATATTGGACATCTTTTTAAGATACAAATACAGTTGAATCCAGATTAGTGAAACCCTGAGAAGACTGGAGAAAATGGTACCAGTTAGCGAATGTTCCCTTTATCTGAAGCCTGCAAGGGACAAGCGAAAACGGATAAAGAACAAACGAAGAAAGGACCGACAGTCCACAAAATTCCTACCATTATATGAACAATTTTCATCGCAGAAGAAGTGTTTTCGTGCATAAATTCTGTAATTCGGATACGGATTTCGATACGAATTTTTGTAGATTAAGGTATTTTAGATTATATAAGAGTTTCATTTGACACAATGGTTCCAATGGTTTCAAATCTCAAGTCTTAAGATTTCGATTTATTTAAAGCACAAGGAATTGAGCTTGTGACTGGCAAAATTACTGTTTACTTATATCTTAATATTTCAATGAAACAGAAAAAAGCAATAATCAAATTAGCCATTTAGACTTTATTGTATTCGAAAATAAACAAAAAGTATCTTTAGATAAAAAAATATATCATCTCTCATATAGGCCGCTTACACTATAGTTACACATTTTCAGTTTAATTCTCTCTCATTAACCTTTTTCCACTCACTAACATCATGAAGAACATGAAAGCAGCCCTACGAAAATTCTTAGTATTTAATTAAAAGCTGACAAAATTAGACATGAAAAACAACACTGGTCCTAAGAGCTTAAATACAACAAAGTTTGAATGCTAGTAAGAAAAGAGACTCTTATTAAATTTAACCTTATTAGTTTGTGATGGCTATCAACATGCCATAAAAATTTAGGTGTGGGAACGCTGTATTTTCTTCTGTTGATTGTTAATGACCACCTTCTTGCAGTACCAACCGGATCAACTTCGTTTAATATTCTGCGTACCCTTTCCCTCTGAACAACAACATTTTGGCTTCGCAGATGACCTACAGTATGCAAAGACAGATCTATTATATTTAATTACTTCTGATTTACCAGCCTATGTAATGAACTCAAAAATAAACCTTATTATATTTTGCTATACAACGTATACCATAAACAGAAATTTAATAAATATATTTCAAGTTAGAAAGTACATATATAAAAAAGAAGAATACAAAAAATGGTTTGGGAAATCGTTTCGTTTTTATCTCTTTAAAATTCCGAAATTATTAGATTAACTAACCTACGATTTCGTTTGTACCAGAATTTGGAAACTGCTCATTGATTTGTTGAACTTGGTCTTTCAGTTGGTTGTCAGAGACAGAAGAGAAACGATCACGAATAGAGGGTATTCCATTTGTTTTCATAAATGTATGAATGGTATTATGATGAACAATGCCACCAAGTAGCCCATCTCTTGCAATTTTCCTGACAGAGAATCCAAGATCTAGAAGACGCTCAAGTTTCTCTTTATTTATGTTGCAATTTGGTGGACCAATTCTATTACTTCTTAGTCTACAAATTCGAGAAACACTTCCTACAAAAAGCAAGAATAAGCAGATAAAAAATGAAATCAACAGTATATATAAATAGAAAAGTATTGAAAGTATTCAGCAGCTTAAAATAAGCTACTAAACTAACTAATGCTAACGTCTTGGGCTACTTAACGGTTTCAAACATTTGGCTTGTAGTAGGAAATGTTGGAAGAAGTGTTGTATGAAGTACAGGAGGAAGTTATAACACAATGATATACCTGGTTATAGTAGGGAATATTAATTTGATTGCAAATAACTTGGATGGGATGGGATGGGATGGTTGTGTTGTGCTAATTTTTAACATAAAGAAGTTATAAGCATAACAAAATAACATAATCTGTTTCTTCTCTGTATGTTATTTCATAGTTTAAGAATTTATTAATTCTATCAAGGACTTATAAAATACGTCCTTGATTCCATAAAACAATCAAGTTCATCTAAATCATCCAATGAACAAAAATTAATTTTTAATTTACAACGACAACTCTTCAGGTTGTAATATGAAATTTGTGAATAACCCTGTTCAATCAAAAAACCTGCTAACCATCTTGACTATTTGAGTTTGTTTGTAACAAGTTTTGCAAATGATGAAGTAAATCAGATATTTCAGATTCCTTTTGATTGTAGTCAGCTAGATTAAGAACAGATCTTACCCGCTGAAAAAAGAAGTCATCACAATCAAACATAGCTCTGTTAGTTACAGTACGAGACTGAATAGCTTCTTTGATGAGGAAAGGGCCAAGAACTTAAAGAAAATGTTACTTCATAATGTATCATAATGTATCATAACATAGTTCGTAAGGGGGCCTTAGCCCCCCCTTTTTAGGACACCCTGCCCCTTTTCTCTTTCCACCCCCTTTTTAAAAAATCGCCACTATTCCCCCTCTATCAAAGATTACACCCCCTATTTAGCTGAAATTTCCCTAGC